>CM069310.1:27087500-27387500 GCA_035609425.1 Epinephelus awoara | reverse complement strand
CGGTTAAATTCTCTTTGCTAGAATTGAGTACTTCTGTTTTTCTTCAAGTCACATCACATCTCGTCAGCAAACAGAAAAAAAAACGCCGCTGCCCTCTTAGTACTTCATGGACAGCATCATACAAAACAATGTCACATTGGACTTCGACACATTTATTCTGAGTATGTTTCTCTAAATGAAGTGAATGAACATCATTACTATAACAGCACCACTGGAGGAGAGTGTTGTATAGAAAATTCAATTTATTGGTTGAATTAAGAAGCCACAAAAAATGCTTAAGTGTCTGTCACAGACATGAATCATTATCATATATACATTTTTATAGTAAGATTGGGACAGACATGTAAATATAAAACTATCATACAGTGAGTACAAACATCACATCAAGTGCAAATTCCACATATCAAAACACATTTTGAGCTCTGTCACACAGTAGAAAAGCAACACATATAAAGCATATAAATCCTCTTGTGTTTACAGTTAAGTTGGTTTTAATTGCTGGACGAGAGCTGAGATGGTTTGCAATTGGTCTTTCCTCTGCACGGCTGAATCGGCGCTCTTCTTCATCCTCTCGTGTACAGTGACCACAACAAGGCAGCTACAAGACAAACGAAAAAGAAAAGGGTCTGGGTGGGTTCTGTGCAGAGTGTGTTTAGATGCTGTTAGATGAGGTATTATTTTAAACAATCAAGGGTTTCGATTTTTGGCAGGACGCAGGGGACACTCGCCATTTCATTTTCATGTGTCCACACACTGCATTTATGTTCCAGTGTGACACAAAAACAAACTCCTTATAATAAAATAAAAAGCTGAATTAAACCTCTTCCATTTTAACAATAACTTCAAATGATTTTTTTTTTTAAAAAGAGTCAAATTTGCAGGACTGTTGTATTTGACTGGATGAGACCATACAGGTGTTTATGATATTGTGTCCACCCTCATGTATTTGCCACTTTTCAACATGAGCTCAGTCCTGTTAAATGTAACAGAGGAAGTTTCAGTGTTTAGAGAAGTGAAAAATATCACCAGACTGTGGTTCAGAATACAAATTCACATTCAGCTTGACTTATCTGGTCAAAAGCACCTTAGTCCCAAGATTTCCTTTTTTTAGATTTTAAGCCAGTGGACCAAATAGGATCTTAAAGTCACAAGGCGTCCGTGCAAAGCCAATCTCTCGCCGCCGCAGACCCCCAGCCCCTGCCCCTCCAATATCCTGCATTACCACTGCAGGGTTATCAAACAGTCCCTGTGCAGCTTGGACGACTACATCTGTGTGACTGATTTCAGACACATCTCAGCGCTGCAGTTACTGTTTGCTCTGCACGGGTTTAAGGAAACTTTGTGACAGGACATAAATACAAATCCATGTTTAAACAGCATGAAACAAAACCTCACCAAATATGGCAAGTAGCACGACCCCAAAAAGCCCAAGCGGCACTGTACGAAGATCTGCAGGATGAGAAGGAGACAGGCCATTTATTTATTTTTACATAAACAATATAACAGCTGAATTATAATTAGAGCAAACGGATATTTCAAATGATATCCATCCCACAATAAATACTCACTGTATTGGAGCCAGTATCTTAAATGTTCTGACAAGAAAATACTGCCAAGAAGGGAAGAAGACACAGATTAGATGCATTAATTCACTCACATAATTAGGGATAAAACACAGGGTGCATCCACTTTAACTCACTTTATTATATTGTGGAATAATTGATCATGGATAACTGATACATGATGTCATTCTTGAGCACAAATCAGAAACAATATCTGGTTCCAGGTTTTTAGATGTGGAGATTTGCTTTGTTTTCTGCAATATAATCTGAATATCTTTTTTTTTTTACTCTGGGCTGGACAAAAAAACCAATTTAAGTACTTCAGTGCAGGCATTTTCACTGTTATATGACATTATATTAAACAAATAATTGCATGAATCGACAACTGAATGTCATAGAAACTGATAGTGAAACCATGTCTTTGTTGCCAGTGGTGATGAAATGTTTGAGGAAGTGGTTCTTCTGAAATTAAAAAAATTAATCAGCCCACTGCAGGACAGAAATTCAAATATTTTCTTTTCTGTTCATGAGGATTGACTGAATGTGTTTACTTGATTACAGCCAGAGCGAGGATGGCGATGAAGAGCAGCTTGAGGCCACGGTTGAACGTGTCCTCCTCGGCGTGTTTGGAGAAGTAGCTGCAGTTCAGCCATTTGGCCACACAGGGGCGCTCGAAGCCCTCCGGCCGCTGCCGCCTGAGCAGCAGCCATCGTGGAGAGAAGAATAAAGCAGCTCTGATTACAGCAAAGCTTTCACCAGTGAGAGTTTTAAATGCAGTGTAACATATGTGGGCTTGTCAAGGTGGTTTTAACAATCTTGGCTTTTTTTTTTTGTTTGTTTGTTTCATTCCCAGGAAGAAATAAAATACACATTATGAGTGTCAGGCGGATGTGAGAAGTTGCAACAGGCCACATTCTGTTTAAATTGCGATAAAAACACTTTATAAGGAGCCTTAAACACACCATGAGACCCCAAAGAAATGTCACAGGAATATTATACACTGTCGTGTTTACGTACCATATGTAATCATGCTTCACATGTGGAGCTCCTTCCGCATTTAAAAAGATTCCCTTCAAATCTTCTTCTTTCATATAGATCTCATGGACCTCTTTGTCATTTACAGAGCCTGCCTTCTCCATGTGCTCCCCCATATTAAAATCTGCTGTTATTCCGTCGTCTTGTACTTCGATTTGGAAGAACCTACACCCTCATTCATTTCCGTGTGGGCAATTGACGGGAAGTTCCAGGTCACATGCAACAATGGTAGGAGGGAATATTTCCCGTATAATACCTTTTAGAGGAGGCACAGTCATGCTGTGGTATCAGATGTGTGGTAACACCTGTCTGAGCAGGATCAGGTCACCTGTTTGCCAGGCCTGGCTGCAAGACTGCCTCTCCACCCTGTTTGGGTGAGTTCCATTTAGTTAATCATGGCACTGATTTAACTTTTGGTTTCTTCAATGAAGCTCATGTGTGGTCAGCCCTCATTTGCTGTGAGTCTTGGGAAGGCTACTTCTGATAAGCAATAGGCTGCCCCGTTTAAAATATAACAAGTAATGTAACAATTTTAATTATGTCATCTAAATGTAACTCAGACTCTAAAAGATCCACAGCAACAGAGTGACTGTACATGTGAACCTTTTACTGAGAAGAATATATTTGGATTTAGCCACATTCACAAACTTTTATTTAACACATTGTCCCTCAGTAACTGTAACTGATTACATTTCTTTTGTCATTTAATTACATGTGAGTAGTTACTCCCCAACAGGGACGTAAATATAGACAGTGCAGGCAGTGTGGCTGCACGGGGGTTGCAAAGAAAAAAGGGCTGTACGCTGTTATAGAGGCAAATCATCAGCAGCAATCTATTCTATAATAAGATTACGTGTTTATATAAACTATACAACCACAAGTTTACTGTTAATTGATTGAATAGGTTCTTATTTTATTTGGTATTTTGTGTCATATACAGATTTGCTCTGATGATTGCTGGGCAATATGTATGTTGATGATGTCCAGTGTCAAGTCGTGGCTAGTTTAGATGCAAAATCTTGCGCATGTACTGGGGCCGATCCTAAGCCTTTTAATGCACTCATCTATCCATTTATTGTACATTTGATGCCACTTTCAGATGCACACTGAATTTGCTTCGATGAACTGCTCAGTGTCCTGCAGGATTTTCGAGATGCTGTAAATGCACCCCCACCCATTGCACAACACTCTGTAAAATGTTGCGTAATTGTGTACTGTTCACATTTCTTCCATGGAGTTCTGACGCATTAAGATATAGTTTCCAATTTTGAGGAGGAAGTGAATCTTTTTTTAAATTAATTTAAATGTATATGGTTTCAAGGAAATGTATGATCATATAGAATTTTTGCTTTGGTTAATGGTGTTGTGGTAGAAGGAGGTTCAAATGATCACTAATAGGTGTTCAAACTGCAGGTGAGCAGCACCAATACAAATATATAAATCAGCATATAATGATATCGCCCCTTTAGGAAAACACTGTCTCATGTCACTCAGTCCTTGAGTTGTATCACTAAAGAAGCTTATGTTTACTATGAGCCTATGTTACGGCAGACATGTTGACACGTCACAGCAGGGACAGCATGTGTAAGAACAAGTTGTTTCAGTTGTTTGCATGCTGGCTCATTGTCATAACTTCCAGGGACACTTACCCGTATTTTCTCTTCTACTACAAGTCAGGCTGTGAGCTGTGACAAAGGCCCGTTCAGTGTCGGGCGCCGTGGTGGTCCAGGGGTTAAAGCTCTGACCTTGAGAGCTGCAGCATCCCAGGTTTGGTCACAACCACGGGGATGTTTGTTGCATGTCATTTCCTGTCATTTCCCACTGCTGGCCGTCGACTGAAGCCATGAAATGCCCCCCACTAAATCCTTAATGGTTTGAATGATGTTTAATTTGTTTAACATTGTTGCATATGAAGTAAACTCTATAAGCTGTCCTGCACTTTGTGATTCTGGTGTTTTCAGAATTCAGCAGGACGACGCCAGATGTGTTCTGCTGATATGAAAAGTACCCTTAAGTCACTTTTGCTTACTTTACTCCTTAAACATGCCCAGTTGTTGCTTTTTGGGGGTTTTTTACTCGCCCAGGTCTGTTTTCTCTTTTAATGATGGTTACAATGTCTGTTTTTTGTCTTCCTCTTCCTCTATGACCTTAATATAACTTTTATTAGATGGGAAAGAAACCACTTTCCCAGATGCTGAAGCACTGTCTGCCATGAGCTGAGCCTCATCACCTGCTGCTGCTGCTGCTGCTGTACACACACACACACACACACACACACACACACACACACACACACACACACCCTTTTTCTGGTTGCAGTCTCAACTCCGTCGCCATGGAAACAGGTAAGATGCCGAGTGCAGGAGAGGTAAGGTGTGTGTGAGAGAGAGAGAGACTGTGAAGGTATAGAAAATTTTTCTGAAGGACACGTATGGATTAAAGGTGAGTGTGTTTTGTTGACACACACACACACACACACACACACACACACACACACACAGGCACACATTCACAGGCCACAAATGATTTGACACCATATAGTTAATTAAAGTGACTTCCTTTTTTCACACACAAACAAAAACAAAAATCTCCCACTTTCCTTCTTCATTTTCTCCAAATCATTTTGTCCTCCTCTTCCTCCTCTTCCTCTCCTTCATCTCCCTCGCCTGCTCACCCTGCCTCTCACCCTCCACCCTTCCAGAGCACATGTTCCCTCAGAACCACCTTACATTACAATGAGAGCCTATAGTTTTTCCTATCGCTGACCCCCAGAGGGAATCAAGCACCCTAAACGCCTGGCTGTGTTAATGCCACGCTCTCTCCATTGAGCAGCACGGGACCCCTTCTCCTCCTCACCCTCTGTCTCCCTCCCCTGCTTTCTCTCTCTATATATCTCCCGACCTCTCTCTCTTTCCCTCTCCCCCTTTTCTTCCTGCCTCTAAAAAGCCAGATGGGCCGGGGCTCCTTTTATTCTTGAGGCCCCGGTGCACGTGCCGAGGACACAGGGCCTCACAGCGTTTAATTCACAAGCTTTAAACGCCTCCTTCTTTTAACCCCCCGTGACCAACACCATCGCCCACCTCCCTCCCTCCCTCTCTCCCCTCCCCTCCTTCCTCCCTCCTCACTCACTCTCTTTTCTGCTTTCTGTCCTTGCTGGCCCCCTCTATTCTATTCTACTCTATTATCTCTTCTTCAGTTACACTCTTCCCTGCTCTGCTTTGTTCTGTTTGTGTCAAGTTTCGTGTGTCTTGCCTTCTCTTCTTCTACTCATTTCTCTATTCTACCCTGTTCTCTCTATCTTATATTCTCTGCTAAAGTCTAATGCTCTCTGTACTTTTTAAAATACATATAAAAACTGTTTTGTTCTCTTTTGTTGTACACAGAAATTACAGTACAGTACATGCAGCGCATATTCTTCCTGTCTGACTCCAGCTTTTATTCCAGAAAATGAATTTTTATTTTCAAAATAAGTGAGTTTTTGCTCATTAAACTGACTGAGGAAGATTTTGTTGTACGATCAAAAACTCCACAGCAGCTACTAATGGACCTTTTATTTTTGTCAGATGTTTCCATGGTCAAGAATTTAATTTGTTAATATATTTATCAGGGACAACCCAAATTAACGGCAATATGATGTCAATGTGTCAGATTTTAGTGTGGAAATCTATTATACACTTGAGAAATGTAAAATTTTGGTTGTTGGAGGAGATAAAGTTAAATTAATTGTGTCCTCCTCTGTTCTTAGGGGCCTTGTTTCTGCAAGGAGAGACAATCATGTTCAACCACTGTCCTTTTACATTCAATCCACACGTCTAAAAACATTACAAGATGATGGTGCTCTGTTCAAAAATAGTTCCTGCATTTGTGTTTTTCAGGAGGAGAAGATGAAGGTGGAGGGAGGCAGAAGTCGGAGCTGAGTGCCGGTTGATCTGCAGCCTGCAGGCTTGTTTGACCTCCTCCTCTTCCTCTCTTACAAAGCCACTGAACCTGACAGAGAGATGCTACAGCTCCACGTCACACACACACTGACCAGAGTCAAAGTGACTGATGTACACAGCGGGCCTTTTAATTGGCTGAGCTGGTGTGTAATAGGATTTCATTAGGTTAATTGGTCAGATGGTGGAGGAGGGAACAGCAGTACAGTAGCCTTTAGCTTCTGGAGGTGCAGGCTGGTTTTGTTATTCTTTCCTGCACCTGAAATACCTTTGAATAGCTTGGAGTTTATTTGCATGCAGTGGCTCTGTCATGAAGCTGCAAGATTATTATTTATTTATTTTTAAATCAGCTTCACAGCCAAAATAGTTTTGTCCTCTTGTTCCAGTGCAGCTGGTCCCGAGGCCAGGTCATCCAAAGGAAACAGGGTTATTTAGTGCTGCCTGAGTCTAACTGTTATTGAATGTGCTCAGTATTTATTCGGGATTATTCGGGTTAACGTGGAAATAATGAGGTTGCCGATCTCGAGGCGGTGTTGGGGGGTCGCGGTGAAATCGATGAACACACTGAGTTAATTATGAGAAATCAATTAAAAGGAGGGAGGGGGTGCTTTGAGAGGAGCACCCTGCCGGCCACAGAGCAGAGGAGGGTGATGTCCTCTCTCTTTCTCTTTGCTCTCTCTTTCTAAAATAAGAGAAAACGATTTATGCTGCTTTCTTTTTTCTTTTTTTCCTCTACAAGCTCTCGTATCACTTTTATTTTATGGTCCAGATTTTTCTTTATCTCTTTAAAACACACACACACATGCGCTCACACTTTACAACAATTTACACCAAACAAAAAGCTCATCCTGCAGACAGAGATCCAGCCGTGACATATGTTTGGTTTTCCTCCCAAAACTCCGAGGCTGCAGGTAAATTAATGGAAATCCTATCGGTCAGGGGTGTGGACACACACACACACACACACACACACACACACACACACACACACACACACACACACACAGGTCAATGGGATTTTCACCCTGATCTTAAGTCGGAGGGTAAACACACTCAGTCCAAAATCTGCTGTCCATCTTAACCCTGCACGGAGACAGACACGTGCGCTATGTGAGCCATCGATCCCTCTGATACACCTGATTCCCGATCGATCAATCAATCAGCTGCCAGGCATATATGCATTTCTGCACACACACTTCTGTAGCCAGGTTGTTTCAAACTGCAATTTCTCTTCACAGTCAGCTTCAAAATTAAATGCAACCTAAATAAATTGTCAGAGTTTCTAAATGATTGCGAAAATGTTCTTTATGTGTTTTTAATGATTGAATTTACTTCAGGTCTTTTGCTGTTTTACTGCGACAAAACCTTTCACCCACTCCAGCTATCAGTGCATGAAAGTGAAAATAAAAACCTACCTAAATTATTCTAATAGACTTAAATTCAATAATAGCAGTCATGCCACCACATGCTTGCGTTTTTATTGTAATTTTGTTGATGTGGAATCAGCTAAATGAAGAAAGCATCAAGTGTTCTTTACTGTCTCATATTTGACTAATTAATGGATCACTGGAAATCAGAAACTGCACGTTTAGCGCACATTCATCTGCTCTCTCACGTATTTTTTAAAAGATTAAAGAAAAATAACGTTGAGCTTTTTTAAATCTCTAAAATAGTTTTTCCTTTTGTTTTAAATTCTTGATAATTTGCTGGAACGTATTTGAAATAAGTTATTATTTTTCGTTTTGGATATAGAAATGTCATCTATTTTTGTCAGAATTAAACAAAACACACAATCTGCATGTTTATGCCATGGATTTAAATATTTTGCTTATATGCAAATAAGCCACAGTCCGCGAAATAGTGTAATTTCTGATATCGTTTATAATAATAAATGACCAATATCAATAATAAGCACTGTGATCAATCATTATGCACGTACTTGTGTTTATTTCAGTGAAGTTTTGATTTATGCATCGGATGTAAATGGCCTGTCGCCGATGCGCCAGAAAACGGAAAAAAAAACATTTGATGATTTGTCACTGAAAAATATTTAAAATCAGAGGGGAAAATGTTTCATAAAAAGCACCAACGTAAACGTAAACGAAATTCAAATGCATGAATAAATTATATGACAGAAACTTACAAAACATCACCGAAAGACAATAAATATAGTTGTGTAATTCGCATTTTATGACGTTTAGTTTATCCTATTTTTCTTTTTCTGTTTGCATAAATCAAAATATATTTACGAAACATCCATTAGGCTTCACATTGTATATTTTAATATCATTTTTAATAAAGTTAAAGACTAAAGACTGAGCTCTGGAGAAGTGTCTCCATCGAGCCTGAATATTGCCAAGGCTTTCTAAAGTCCATTTGTCACCGATCGATTTTCCATCCAAACACAAACAGTTTGACCTCCATTTGAATTGATGAATAATAACCACAATTTCATATCTGCAGGGTCACGTGTCCCCTGATGCTTACAACCGTTTTCATAGCTTATAAACGTTTTACCGACCTTTTATGAAACTTATTATCGAAGTTAATATTTAAACTTGACCTTTAGGTTGATTCATAAAATTATGAATCTCAAGATAGCCACTTAAGGCCCCATAAAATCATCTTTGGGGAAAAACAAAAAGAGCAGAACATGCAGCAAAGGTGAATTATTTATAAGCTTTTATAAAAACACAATGAAACACAAGCACTGCACCTGAAACAGAAACACAACCTCATTAAACATCTGCAGGGATAATTGGAAATATCGGCCCATACTCTGCAGTAAACACAGTAAACATGAGACCTGTGTAACAAACATCATGATTATCTCGGAGGCCATTATGTGATTATTTGGTGATGGCGGCTGCTTGGTTTTATTGCAGACTCTATTGCCTTTTTCATCAATTTGCGGGGAGCGTCTGTCACCGCGGCCCCGCGAGCCAGACCCCGCCGCCGTGACCCACGGGTCAAAGGTCAGCCGGCCACTCCGCCATTACCGCAACTCGTCAGCCGGCTGCAGACACCAGGCGGACCCGGCGCGTTTTAAATTATGGGTAAGTAAGTAGCCTGTAGGCCCAACAACAACTCCTGTTTTCCTCTAAACCTTCTTTAAACAGGTTTGAGGTGTGTTGCTGTAAACACACAACACATTGTAGTCCAACAAAAACGTTACACACAGTTTGTGTTAATGATATGTCCCAGAACACTGTCGGCACACACGATGGAGACTGAGGAGGCTAATTGGTCACTGTCTTAATATTTAAATTAGCCTTGTTAGCCAGCCGAAGCTACGCTAGCTACAACCCAAACAAGCTATCGATGCTAGGCTAGCGGTAGGCCCCAGTTAGCCACATAACCTAATGTTACCCTTGTAAATGATAAACTCATTCAACAGTTGACGCGATATTTCTCAACTAAATACTATCCGGTATCATTAGGCTGGAGTCAGCTTTAACGGGCTATTAAAACTTGTTTCAGGTAGAGACGTATTGTACAGTTGTTAGCTTTACTGCTAAGCTAATTGAATAGCTGATTCCTGTTAGCAAGGATATCCGGGTCAGCTAAGTCTGTACCTGAATGTGAATATAAGAGGGGCAGTCCACAGAGAAATCTATTTAATATGAATAACTTCTAAAGATTTAACTTGAGCTCTAATGCACTGAAGCCAAACAATGGAAGGAAATATAATTTAGCAACTTACAATTTGAGCTTGGCTTCAGAATTAAAAATTTTACTGGTGCAGTGTTTTCATGATGATACTTTTTTTCCACATGAATCTGATAAGCTTACATTTATACAACTTTAGGTAAGGTAGGTTAAGATACATGCCGTCGTAAGTTCCTCACCTAAAGTATATAAATGCATTCAGTTGGTAAAGCAGAGCATTATCAACCAACGAAAGAATTGTGTAATCATCAAAATACAGTGACAGTAAAGTTGTGTAGCTCAGCTCAAACTGTAGGCTGTTAAATAATATTTCCTCCATTGCTCCGTGGAGAATAAGGATCAGGACTGTCCAGTGACTGATAAGAAAGAAAAGCCCCTCCATATAGACCTTCTCCTACCCCCCGCGGTTCACTGTCATCCCTGTGTAACTCAGTAGTCTGAAATGAATTAATTCCAAATTAACTGATAACATCTATGAGTTTATTTTTTAATTTCTGCTTGGTACTTTACTGTGTCAAAAATGGTGCAATCTGCAAAAAAAAAAAAAAGAAACAATAACCCCGGCTGACAAATAATAAATCTTAAATCTTTTCAATCCGTGTAACAAACCCATTTTTTTTCTGACATCAAATGGCTTCCAGCTAACGTCTGATTTATGGACCTCAAAATGATTAACCACAATCGTGATACTCATTGCATATTGACTTTGTCGTTGCGTGTATTGACATCTGTGTAAACCTCACAATAGTCGACATTTGACCAGCGTTCCTCAATAAATAGTGGAAATGAAGCTTGGGAGGTCAGGGAAACAGTAACTCCCCTTGGATTGATTTCCAATAATCTGGTCATTGCCTGTCTGATCCGCAGGATGCAGGCTACAGGGAATTGTCAGCTCTTGTCCCGCTGGCTGTTGCCGTGGTGACCAGTGTGGAGATAATAGCAGTTAATGAGATATTAACCCCGAATAAGGAAGAAGACAGGAAGTGATGAGCGTTTGTGGGAAAGACTAAAGACAGGATTCGTCAATGGATGACCCCGGCCTGATCAATATTGTTCTGTTATTCAGCGTCGGTAACAAGCAGCCCCGACCTCGGCCCTCTGAGACTGAGGAGGTAAATCCAATTTCTCAGTCCAGACACACACTCACACACACAGTCCACCACATACATTACAACATGTATTTACAGACGTTAAAGCTCACACACATCACTGATACACACATAGAAATATAGATACACACGTGTAGAAATGGAAACATATACTACTCACAAACACACACACACATAAAAAGGCACAGACATGCTTAAAAGGCTGGCTCATTGTCCAGCTGGTTAGGATGCAAGCGGGTGATCATGCCCTCAAGGTCAAAGGTCAACTTCATCCCAGACACCTGACCTCATCCGCCAAAGATTGACCTCTCTGGGCCAGGAGTGTGTGTGCTTGTGGTTTTGTTGGAGAGGGGAGAGAGAGGGGGAGAAATTTGATTAAATATAGTGTCAGTTGTTAAATGGTGTGTGTGTGTGTGTGTGTGAATAACAATTACACGATTTTAGGATGTTGATGATTTTAAGGCAGGAAAACTGATATTTTAGGGTGTTCTGTTCTACATTTTTATACCAAATGTGGACTAATTGTAAAAATGAGAGATAGGAAACAGAGACAAAAAGTGGATGAAATGGGAAAAAAAGTTAAGACAAAATAAAAGATAAGCTGAAAGAAACTGGCGGAAAGAGAACAATGACAGATTGGTGGATAGTTTCAGTTGCAGCTTTTCTTCTCCCTCAATGATTGGCCTCCTCTCCCTTCTGAGAATCACTTTGCCATGAGTTCGCTCTCTTTTACCTCTTCTTCTCACTCTGTCTGCTCCACTGTCCCTCCATCCCTTCATCTCTCCCCGGCTTTTCTGGCAAATTATCACCTGACCTTGACTCATGACCTCCTGTAACACCCAAAACATGTGCACACACGCAGAAATACTGAGCAGGCATGCAACACGCACAAGCATTAGCTCACGCACTCAAGCTTGCAGACTCCCGTGCGCACAGCAGCCATCGACACATTCACACACACACACATACTATTATAGCATTTGCAGCAAGTTCCATGACATGCATCAGATATTTGAGTTATGTTCGTGGTCATGCTGATAAAAGAGAGTTTTAAATTCTGTATTTTGGAGGCATTCCCTGAAGTAATTTTCAAATTTATTTTGGCTTTTGAAAACATATGTTTCTCCAAATACTGCTACAGTCAAAAATGGTTCAGTACAGTTTAAATTCACATTTTCATTTAAATACTGTGAATAAAGCATGAAAATTGTTTGCTTGAAGTACCAGTAAATAAATAAATAGATTTGCATGATTTCTTTGATATTTGCACTTGAGTCAAGACTTGTTGTAGCCCACAGCAAGATACCAAAAAATTAGGGAAATAGGACTTTGTTTTTTTTTTTTTATGTAAGTAATTGGAGTGTGATAGTCTTTGTTTTAACCAAATGGAAGTGCTTTGCTGTATGGGCAGATGGTCACAACGTACGCAGAGTAAATTCATGGTGAGAATCCAGAAAATACAGTTGAAAGTAATTTTTTAAGTTTAGTATTCAGGAGTAAACCAGCCCTGTAAATTCAGTTCAGAGCTGCAACGATTGATTGATTGATTAATTTTCAACTGTGAAATTAACAGGCAACTAATTTGATAATGATTAATGGGTTTGAGTAATTTGAGAGACAAAAGTACAAAATTCGCTGATCCCAGCTTCTAAAAAGTGAATATATTTTCTGGTTTCTTTATTCCTCTATGGCAGTAAACTGAATATCTTTGGGACCAAATATCTTCGGCTTGTGGTTAAAACAAGACATTTGAGGATGTCATCTTGGTTTTTGGGAAACAATGATCAACATTTTGTTGACAAAACTAATAAATTGAGAAAATAAAGGATTAACTGACTTTGAAAGCAATCGTTAGATGCTGTCCTAATTGAGTTATGCTTACACATCTTTTAAACTTGTGTTTGGACAGATAACTTGTTGTGTTGTTGTCAGGACAGTTGCAGTAATAAGAAAACTGCTGTACTTTGAATATACTTAAAATTTTAGAGTACATATAAATATACCAGTTGGTATATTGACACCAAATTTACATCATCGATTTAATGATTAATTCTGTTAAGCGTACATATTAAGCATATACTCTGCACTGTTCTGAAATGTGTGTGTGGAAGTGATCTGGTCACAGCTAGAGAGGCAATCAAAGTTCATAAAGATTTGTCCCAATTACCACAATGTTTTGAGTTGTCACTATCACTTTTGAGCTCACTTGTTTGTTTATTCTGTCTCTTCAATCGTAACCTGACAAAATCAAAATGCTTTCTGTGTCCTCCCTTAAATGAAAACCCTTAGCACTCAACCCCAAGTCACCAGCTGTGTTGTACGGGAACTAAAAGGAATTAAGTTCAAGGTTGTTACTCATTCGAACAATTTTCCCCGATCTGCTCCTTGTGTTCGCAGCAAATAACCACAATCAAAGGATGGCGCCAGCAAGCGGCCCCACTCCCTTGTCTCCCTCTGAGTCCTTGCACACCAATCTCGTCATCCCAGAGGTTCAAAGATGAAGGTGAGTGGGTGGGAGGAGGAGGAGGAAGGTAGAGGAGGGGATGCAGGATGAAAGCGGGGTGGAAATACGCCTGGCCGAGCACTTGTGTTCCCCTCCCTCCCCTTCACCCCTCCTCTCCTCCCCAAAAAAACATTCTTTTCCTTCTTCCAGCTCTCCTTCACCCCCTAATCCCTCGCTACTCCACTGCATATGTTTCCTAATCCGGAGTGTGTGGGAGGCCCATGAACCCCCTTCTCCTCCCCCTCCTCACCCCCCTCCACCCTGCCTTTCTCTTGGTGGCTGTAATGCTGTAACCTGGCTTCATTCCTCTTTCTCTTAGCCTTAGACTCCCTCTCTGTCTTTCTTTCCGCAGCTCTTATCGTTAGACAGCAGTGTGAGCTAGCCTGCCCCCACCCGACGTCTTCCACTCTTCCCTTCCTCTCATTTCTGGAGCCTTTCTGCCTCTCTTTTCTGTCTTTTTGTTTTGTTTTTGTTCATTTGTCTTTACTTTTCTCTTGAGAGTTACACTTTGACATGCTTAAACATGAAAAATGGCAGACCGTACTGATTCAACTGGGCCTGTATTTTTACATTACACTAAAACTAAAACCATTAGATCAAAAATTCATGACCAAAACAGTAATATGATTCATCTAACATGCTTAAATTTGAACCTAAACAGCAGACCCAAAACTTAAGAGTGAGAAGATTATGGATACACAAGTCTGTACAGAGCCATCCCTTTAATGAATTAATTTTATTTTTTTGTAGGATATCAAACTAGTGAGCCCTTCTTCTCTTCTCTCAACACTTGATTAGTTTCCACTGGTTTCTCTGCTGCTCATTCATCCTCTTTTTTCCCTCTCGCTAGCTGTCTTATTTTCTCTCAGGTGATTTCGTTCTCTCTCCTCTCCCTCATTTCAGCTGCTCTCTAACACACACACACACACACACAAACACACACACACGCACGCACGCAGAGGCTTTTTGTCCTGCTTCTTCTCTTGCTTTACCCCATTACTGAATAGTATTCCTGGAGCCTTTTGTGGAGCCTTGTATAGGCACATGCCAAGTCAAGTTATTTCAGAGCGGTTTCAATGGAATTACCCCCCAAAATAATCTCCTTTTGCTCACCCCCCCTCAAAAAAGTAGAAAAGGACAGAAGAATAGAGGAGAATAATGTAAAACGAACCAGCACCCTTGACACAGAATAAGCCTGTAGTTCCACACTAGAAGAACATGAGAATATCAAAAGATCAGAGAGGCTACATATTAAAGAAGCACAGAGGAATCTGGATATGAATTGTGGGTAAAAAGCAGGGATGTAGTGCAGAGTAAAGCCACCTAAACTCAGCTTACCCCGCTTACAATGTGGAGATAAATCACCTTTTCAGCTGACAGAAATTTTCAGGACTTAGATGTAATGTGCATAAAGCTGTTAGATAGAAAAAGTCTTTAAAGAAACAACACAAGGTAACATTTTATGAGCTTTTGTTCATATTCGTATTTCTTCACTTAAAAGCTTAAACAAATATATTGTAGTATTGATTAATAACTTAGTATGCAGGAAACAAGTCATCGTAAACACTCAGCACAATAGAGATACTGAGACACACAATGCCTGTAACTGTATATTTAAATTTCTGGTTCACCAACATTCGAATACATAAGTACTCTGGAGGTCAAGGGTCAACACAGCTGCGCCTACACAATACATGTAATAAATCTGAATGGCGGCTGTTCATTTCAAATGATCTTTGAATGAACTGACTACTGAATAGGGATCAATGCATATTCTGTGCATTCCTAATGAAGCTCCTGTCCTCAGATACATTTGAAGTGCCACTTTATTCCAGGATAACAATTGTGTTTTTCTCCAGGATTACAAAAACTGACAGTTATATAATTGTTTGTTGTAGTTATCTCGGGATGTTAAAAATTAAACATATTATAAGATAGGTTGAAAATATATTATATATATATATTGATATAGTAAATATAATTTACTAGTGCTACAGGGTGAGATGATGAGACAGCAAAGTCTGCAGCTGCCCAGACAGGAGTCGAACACTGTTGCCAGGGCAATGCCGTGATGTTTCTCTTGGGAGATGACTACAGCACCCTTCAACAGACGAATGACCCAGAGGCGGAGGCGAACACAGCAGCAGTGGCTAACATCCAAAACCGAGCCGTTAAACGGTCCCAATAAACTCACACCAACACCTACACCGAAATGGCCCGACTGTGTCATTAAACCTTTTAGGTAGCATTAGCTGTATCATGCTAACAGTTAGCCCTGTCAAAGTTTTTATGTGTGGGGCAGGTAATGTAGGACAGGAGTCTTCAACGTTTTCCAGACAAAGGAACCCTCAGCTGAAAGAGAGACGGAGCAGACACCCCCTACTACACATATTGTATAAATATGAGTTGCATTTGAGGTAATTCTCAGAATAGTTTTTGGTCTTCTCTCATTTGCGCATTGCGGTGACCTCACTCACTGTGCTTTTGCTGGTGGTTTCTGAGGTGGACAGTGTGTCAGAGTCTCTTGCTCAGAAAGATATAAAACAATTCATTGTGGCTCATAAAAATGTCCATACACTTGATTTGAGGTGCAGTACAATGATTTTAGTGTTGATTACAGAAGAATTTAAGGGTAACAGTTTAACTATTATTACCATGAATTAAATGAGTTTGTTTTTGTACATAGGCTGATTGATTTTTTGCAAAAATAAATCAGCCTAATTTATTTGTGACATGAAATCATAAAATATGATTTCAGTAAAATGTAGCTGTCAGTGGTATTGACAGGTAATAAATACCTTTCAATGTTTAGGATAAGTCAGGGTCATCAGTCAGTATCTTTGTGGCTTGAGGGAAGAAGTTCTATGTTGGATTCTTGTGTATGTGTATTTTCAGACATTTTTTTTTTTTTTTAAAGTAAAAACTTAAATAAAAGCTTAAATCGTAAACAATAATTTGGTGGCCCTCTGCAGTAACTCTGAAGACCTTGCGGACCCTCTGTTGAAGACCCAGTATGTAAGATATAGTGGAGTAATGGCATCCTGACCAGAGAATGAAGTCACACTTCTCTATGTGCGTGTGTTGTAATCTGAGTTTATCTGTTCTTTTTTGTGGTAGTTGGTCCGGCCAGGTGCACTTGTTATTGCATGTGAGTGAGCGTGAGTTTGTCCCACTGGTTAGCTCATCGCTGCTGCTCTGCACTGCGCTGGTTTGGCAGTTACCGTTCGTAACATTGTCGACATCTTAGCCAGAGCGTGACGCCCACTCTCCAGTCCCACCCTTATAGCACAGTTGCCATTGTTTGCACTATTCATGATGTTAGCTCTGATAACTGCAGACCTCCATGCTGAGACTTGTGAGCAGACAATCCTGGTTAAGACTCTGGATCATAGATTACCTCTGGATGTCATATAGAGCTCTTTAAACGCTGTATTTCCCACACCGTCTTCTCTAAAATAGTGTTTATTTATTATTTAACCACTCACTAACATGCAAAGGCCTTTTTCATTTTCATTTAAACATCACAGTGTGTGATGAAGTACTGTTAATCTGTGAGAACATTTACAGTATATGCTTACAACTGCATACTGTGTGGGTCTCCATATGAGTGTAAATATATATCTTATAGCCACCATACACGTATGCTTGCATGTGTGTATCAACAGCCACCTTCAGCCATTTACATACGTGTTTCTTTGTGTGTGTGTGTGTGTGTGTGTGTGTGTGTGTGTGTGTGTGTGTGTGTGTGTGTGTGTGTGTGTGTGTGTGTGAGTGTGTGTGTGTGTGTGTGTGTACATATATATATATATATACACAAACACATATATACATTTACATATATATATATATATCCATGTGTGTGAGTGTGTGTCAGTGCCAAGTGTCACATCGATAGGTTAATAGCTGCAGTGTCAGATTCAGTAACTCTCTGATTAGTTGACAGTTCACTAATCCACACACCATCCTGAGTTATTGGCCCGGACCATTGATTTCCAGCCTGACAGCCAAGCCAGGAGGAACTCAGGGGTCGTAAGAGAGCCTGCCGCTATTGATTGGCCCCAGATCAACCCCACCACCACCTCCCCATAACACACACACTCACACACACACACTAAACCCAACTGCAGTCCTACGGCATACGGCCTTGCCATACCTTCAGATAGTTTCTCTCTATATTTCTATGGCTCTCTTCTTGCTGCCTATCCACCTTCTGACTCTCTCCTAGTGTGCCAGTGGGTATATTTGTGTCATGCAGCGGTGTCATCTCTATCAGTCAATTCTTTTTTAGAGTGAAATATTTTGACAGATTTTATGAGTTGTAGGAGGCATCTAACAAAACTGCCTCTCTCTCCCTCTCTACCTGTTCTGCCCCACTGCCAATACTTCCATATCCTTTCATCTCTATCAGTACATTAAAGTGATACTCCTCCCAAAAACCTTCAAAAATCTTCAGTATCAAAAAACTTCAGCTGGTGTTGACTTGAAACGTGGCTGTAAAACATTTGTAGTTTTCATTTTTCACAGACAAAGCAGCTGTGGTCAGTTTAAATTGTAGGTTTCAGAGGATTTAGATGGTGTCATGTTTTTACAGAGGAAAAAATAAAATTTTGTCATCATTGCAATTTAAAGTGAAAACCATTTACAGCAACGTCTCAAGCCTACAGTACAGAGTTTAGTTTGTAATTCTCAAAAGATTTTGGGTGTGTTGAATCATAGAGAAACACTTTGAGGGACACTGTTCTGTAAGAGCAAAATCTGACAAACAGTTTGGTGGTGCAAGAGCGCCTGGTAAGACAAATTTGTCTCAGGTGTGTTGCGTTCAAATATAATGATGAAGATGGTTTGACATCTCCAGAAGCACATCATACAGATCAGCAAACCCAGAGCGACTCTAGAATCTAGCTTTGCAAGGGTGCTCGCAGGCAAGTGCCTGATGGGTTGTACCAAAGAGGCCTGGTCAGGCTCTGTATGGGGCTGCCACCAAATGGACCCACCTTGCAAAAAGTTGGGTTTAAAAGTCTTGTGTGTAACGAGTTAGGTGAAGGGGAAGTTTAGGACCTTGACAAATTGACCTCTGGTAATGAAATCTGGCCTCTGGCATACAACAGTGACCCCATTTACATGCAGACAATATTGCGTCTTTTGCCTTTATTCTGAAAATGACAACATTTCTACTGAGCTATGGCTTCTGACCTTGCAAACTGTTGGCTAGTTGGTTTGTGTACAACACACAGAGCTGATTGTAAACAGGCAAGAAGCTGTGTGTGGCAGACTGCAGTAAAACCCCAGCTGAGATGTGTATACATGTCTAAAGAATGCTCTGAAAACCTGAATAATACCGGCATTTTCAATGTCTGAATGGGAAAATGTTTTGAATATTCAGACGTAATATGCTGTTTACATGACCTGTATCAAACGTGCATGTAAACATAGTCAGTGAAGGACTCAGGGCTAATGCATATGTTTGTCTCTGTGCACAGCATTAGCCCTTGAACCAAACTCTGTATAGGAACTGATTTTTTAGAATTGCCCAGTGAGGTACCAAGTTAGTGGTGGAATATGTAATGAAACTCTGCATGTCTGCTTGGAGTTGCAGCCACAAGGTCTTCAGTGACTATTGTTTTGTTATCCCAGGGAACATGTGAATCAGCAGTAGAGTCACAGGACTGAGCAGCACTGCAGCCGAAGTGTGGTGTTGGGTAATGTAGTTCTGTTGGTTTCATTTAGGGATGCACCGAATATTCGGTAACCGAATATATTCGGCCAAATATTGAAAAAAACCCACACATTCGGTATTCGGTGGAATAAGTTGATAACGCAATCAAACAGCATGCTGTGACGGGCGGAGTAAAATGTCTGCAGTGTGGCGATCCGTCCGTCACCGCACTCGCATTTGCGACTTAAAATAGTTTTGAGCGAGCAAAATAGGCTTAAATCATTCAGCACACTGTGCAAGCAGCCTACGGATTTCAACCACTCGCAGAAACGATAGGTGAATCCCACTGGTTGTGGGTTGAATGGGCGTCACAGACACAGGCAGTAATGTATTCCTGTCAAATACGGCGGCCACCCGCTTACTGCAACAGAGAAGTCGGCTCCAATAATATCCTCTTCTTGGCGTCATGACTGCCCAGTAGTACCTGAACAGCTGAGCCAGCCGAACACAGGTATGTGGTGTGTCAGAGGAGAAACGAGCCGTTCACATTTCTGTCACTGTGGCAGGTAACGGCCGACAGACCTCACCACACTTTAGGGACTGTTCATTACTTATGGAGGGACTGTTCTTTACTTGTCAGGGGAGGAGGGGGGCTGGTTGATTCTTATTTTATTTATTTATTTTATTTCGATCCCCCCTATGTTAATCATTTATTGATGCTGTTTTTGGAGTATGAATAAGTCAATAAGTAATTTTTTCCATTGAAATATCATTGATGTATTATAGAAAAGTGATTTATCTTTTTATAAATGACAAAAGGCACATCTGCCTCATTTTCACTGTGGTATCGTGATACTACTCAGAACCGTGATATTTTCATTGGTATCGTACAGTGGGTCCTAATTTTGGTACCGTGACAACACTAATCTGGAGGGGGTTCATCTGCAAAAACGAATGAAAAACTACACAACTATATTCGGTACTCGGTATTCGGCCAAGCGTTTAATATTATTCGGCTTCGACTTCGGCCCCAAATTTTCATTTCGGTGCATCCCTAGTTTCATTAGAGTGTGACCTCCAACACCCGCTGTCACAAAACAGTGGATGCCCCCTTCTTGTTTGAAGTGAAAAACTGGGGTCTGAGATTTGCACTCCTGTCTGGTGTAGAGATGCCTCAGGATCCCTCAGAAAGAACTGGACATGGTTAGGGAGAGGAACACCTTGTGGATTTATCTTAGCCTGGTACCACCTCGGATTAGCAGCAAAAAAAGGATGGATGATTGACAAAGTGACACTCATTCTGATTGCAACGCTGCAAGGTGTATGTTTTTTTTAAATTTATCAACCCGCATAATCCAGATTGAAACTTACACACTGCAGCTTATCATATTGACTGGCTAAGTCCTCTGATAAACTTGTTTTGACTTGGCACTTTGCCAACACAAATCACTTACTCTCTAACCTGCATGGCCCATACTGTTGAAGTAATTTGTTAGCAGTTTAATATTTGGAACATATCTGTACATTTGTCTGTCTGTAGTTGTCTTTGTCAGGATTTTATTATATTGTGTTCCCTCTCTGTCTTTTGTACAGTTTATTGTGAGTGACCTGGTCTTGAATGAGCTACACTACAGGCAGTTTAAATGTATTTAATTCTGTTGATCCATAAGCATATCCAAACGCCGTTGTTATCTTCCTCTCGGCATCCTCAACAACCCCTGTGTAACTTCAGCGCAGTCTTTTTCTTTCCACTCCCTCCGTTTCTCCTCGGCCTGTGTAAGCATTGGGGTGGGGTGGCGGCGGCAGTGGTGGTGGGGGGTTGTTAAACATTTTTCTTCCTTCTTAATTGTTTTGACTTGTGCCATTGGCATCCCGATTAGGCCCCATTGATTTCCCACTGCTAAGTGCATTGATTTCTACATTTCTCATTGATCCCCGCTTCTAAATCTACCCACACACACACTGTGTGTCTGTCTCTTGCTTTCTCTCCATGAAAACCACGCAGGCCGAGCATGAACACGTGTGTGTGTCTGTGTGTGTGTGTGTGTGTGTGTTTGTGTGTGTTTGAGCGAGTGAGTCAGTGAAAGACGGAGAGAGAGGGAAGCAGATAGCAAACATGGAGAAAAAGAAGCAGAGAAAAGAGATTTGAGACTTTAGTTGACGGTGTTTATGTACTACAAGAAAAGGGATTATAAGTCTGTGTGAATCAAATTCTCATCCCACAGAAGAGATGTAGTGTGTGTGTGTGTGTGTGTGTGTGTGTGTGTGTGTGTGTGTGTGAGGGGAAAAAAGTCTTAAGAAGTCTTTGGTTATTTAAGTGAGCTTGTCAAATGGAAAAGTCCCTCCTTGCCTCACATACAACACACACAATAGCAATAACATTTTAGTAATACATCTAAGGGTCAGGCAACTACTTCCACTTCATTTTTAAAGAATTGTGGGGCTGGCCCCTGAAAGTTGGAGATCTGAATCATTTGTCAGAGACCCCTTGGTCTACTGAGATTGCTTCAAGTCAAATATTAGTTTTATTGTTTGTTTGTTTTTCTTTTTCAGTCAGTGTGCAGTGTACTTCTGGGACATTTTAGTCCCCAGATTTTGCTTACTTTCACGTCATTCTTTGGTGACTTGTAAGGCCCCCGATATGACGTTATCTTCTGCCTTCTGCTTGGAGGGGGTGAATTTACAGCTCACAGCAAAAATGGTCTTTTTTTTTTTTTTTTAACTTTTGTTTGATATTTAGTGTTAGCAAAAAATGTTGTTGTGCATTTCCAATCTGTCGTTAGCGCAGTTAGCTTGTTCACTATATTATGTGAATGTCCAACACATTCTCACTCCGACCTCGTTACATATTGACGTTTTGGTCACGGACTTTCCACATCCACATATGACATGCAAGGTACCCTGGGTGAGTTAGTTGTTGACGTTCTGGGACACCGTGTCAAGTTCTCTTCTTTCAAGATACACAGGAAATTTTCACCGGAAATTTAACATTTACATACAGTCTCTTTCAAAATAAACGCACTACGTCAGTACAACAATGGGAATTGACATTTTTATTCCTTCAACAACAAGCACACATGGTTGGGTTTAGGCGACAAAAACACGTGGTTAGGTTTAGGGAAAAAAAGAACAGGATTTGGCTTTGGAATCTAACGGGACGTGAACACTACTCTCTCCGGTGCAAGTCAGTGTTTGTTGGACCTTCTGCTCACCCCACTCGGACTTTTGCTGCCTTAACCTTCGTCCTGTCCCGCCGTTTTTCCCCCTGACACCGTTGGGCACCGTCAAACTATAATGGCAACCGGCTGGATAGCATGCCGATGCTAAAGGACGCTCTTTTTCATTGATTTCTGAATCCCCAAGTCACTGCCCAATCATCGGATTTCGATGACTTCAGAATGAGACCAGGCGCGAATATCACTGTCACCCTGAGGGTCCCGCTGAACCCCGCTGAACCCCGCTGAACCCCGTTCAAACTCTAAATGGATAAAAAGGAACAAAAAGTAGAATATTTGTAAGGAACAGTCAAATCTGAATTGACTGACAAAATTCTGAGTTGGGTACAGCCCTAAAGAAAGTATGAAGTTTTGTTTTTTTTAAGATATTTTTTGGGCCATTTTGCCTTTAATGGACAGGACAGGTAAGCATGAAAGGGGGAGAGACAGAGAGAGGGATGACATGCAGCAAAGGGCCACAGGCTGGATTCGAACCCGGGTCGCTGCGGCAACAGCCTTGTACATGGGGTGCCTGCTCTATCCACTAAGCCAACGACGCCCTGTTTTGATTTTTAAAATTTGTAAAGCTTGAATAAAATCTAGTGGTGTGTGACATGCTGTTCCAAGCCAGAATATTTGTGTTAGACGACATTCTAAACACCTCTCACTTCTTACATTTGTAGTGTTTTTTGCTGTTATGTCTTGCCATCAAACACACACACACATACACACACTCCTTCCACTTGATCGTATTCCATGGTGTCCAGGAGAGCCGGGTCTGATCCTCTCAGTGTTTAAGGCTCTCATCTCCCCCCACGACTGCAACGAACACACATATGAACACACGCACACACACAGACACATGCACGCACACACACACACTCTTCAGGCTGCATGGGCTGGAAAGCTCCATCCATGTCATTGGCATTACCTCGAGCCTTGATGCTGCATTTTTGCTAAGCTAAGCTGTTTGGGCCTCTCTGAGCACGAGAACCAGAGGCTGAGTGTGTGTGTGTGTGTGTTTGTCTACTTTTCGTGCATCCATGCATGTTACGGTGTGTTTGCATGTACGTGAATATCTTGCATGAGTGTGTCACTCTGGTGTTTCCGTGCTGTCTTGCATGTTACGGTGTGTTTGCATGTGTGTTGCTAAGCGTATACATAAATTTGTGTGTCTGTGTGTGTACATGAATCATTGTGTGTGTGTGTGTGTATGTTTGTGTGGAATACAGGATTGTGCGTGGACCTGATAGCAAGAATGACAGCAAGAAGGCGATATTCCATTTGCCCCCCCTCCCCAACTTCTGTGCTGTCCTGCATTTTACATCTTAAATCCATTACAACCAAGCCAGGATGAGACAGGATGCAGAACATGTGTGAAATACGAACACCGGGAAATTCACAGAAGGAAAAAAAAGATATCTTCAAAGTCGAAATAAAATTATGCGTGAAATAAAAGAGAATATACATGAAAAAAATCCCCAGCCTATGAAGATAAGAACATGGGAAGACATTCACTGAGAGAAAATACGTATTCACCAATTTCCACGCTAACTGTGATTTCCAGCGAGCTGGAGGCGAGCTCATGAGCTGTAAGCAAGAGCATTGATCTGCCTCAATGATCGCATCAAGGTGGCGTATCGACAGCATCGTGTTTTACTCTTTTCTGTGTTTGTCCTCCGTGGCCTTAAGAGGAATAATGGATATGTAGGAGAGGTATTGGCAGGGCCCGCACTGGTCTATTGACAATCTGTCAACATTGATTACTTAGTCAGGTTGTGTGAGGAAGGGGAGAGAGACATAGACAGAGAATGAGAGGGACAGAAACAGAGAGAGGGATGCTGAAAATAGATGTCAGATGCTAAAAATAATGTGTGTGTTTATTAGGGTCAGTGTCTCATAAATGATTCCCTTTGTGTGTGCAAAAGTGTGCATTTAAGCGTGTGTGTGTGTGTGTGTGTGTGTGTGTATATATGTGTGTATTTATAATAATCCATGTAACACCAAAGTAATAACTCTCTTCCTCAGTGTGTGTGTGTGTGTGTGTGTGTGTGTGTGTGTGTGTGTGTGTGTGTGTGTGTGTGAATATTTTTAGTGTTTATTAAACCCTGTGTTACAGCGAGGTAATGATTCTTCCCTCGCTCGCGCTATCTCTTAGTCCGTGTGTGTGTGTGTGTGTTTGTGTGGTTACAGCGGTAGCGAAGCAGTAGGCGGTGATATAATTGTAAGCTGGTATTGATTGGCCCCCTCTTGTTATTGATGAGGGAGAATTTAATTCAACCAACTCGTTTGTCAACATGACACTGCCATTTAACAATGAACTCTCTCTCTCTCTATCACACACACAGACACACACACTCGCGTGCACACACAGAGCAGACAGATAGAGAGCAATAAGATCTAATTCTGCAATAGCCTTCCTGTATTGAAAAGGTTGCATTCACTCAGTCAGATTCTGGTTTTCTCAAGATATATTTGTATTTTTTTTTAGCAAAATTAATAAAGCCTATGATGCAGAAGACCATTTGGTACTGTAGTACTAATATACTTTAAAAATATTTTACTTTATAAAAAATACATTGCAACAAACTTGAATCTTTTACCTTCATGCTTTTGAAGGATATAGCTGTCTCAGTTTGAGACAGAGTGGTGTGTTAGTGAATCAGTCACCTCATTATAAATCACAATAAGAGCCATTTTTATCATAACTATCAATTGAATACCAACATTTAACAGTTTTGTTTAAAGGCTGGATACAGAAACAACAGGTTTGGTGTAAAATATAAGAGGCAGAATCTATTTTTGGCTCCTTTTACACTGCCGTCTGTTCATGTGTGTGTTTTTTTTTGTGTGTGTAAATGATCAGAAGTCCACTATGGCCTATAAGCCCACGATGTCAGACAAAGCAACGGCAGCAGGTTGCAGAGTAGTTATAAAAGGATAGATATAACAGAAGGGAAAAAGAACATATTGCTATTGATGAGGCCCGCCGTGCGCCATATTTTTCACCTCTCCTTCAAATCCACGCACACCTCCCTCCCCTCCCGCGATGGACGCACAAAACACACTATATTCTACAAGAAATAATTGCTTTTGTCTGGAAGGAGTTTGGATCGGGGCTCCTTTGCGCTCGCCCTTATGTGGAAAGGGGGGCTCTTGAGGGACAACCGGTCGCTTCTTTATATGGCTTCTCCCTGCCCTCCTCCTCCTGCTCCTTTTCTTTTTCCTCCCGCTCTCGCTTGTTGGACACGCGGATGTCATCTGTCAATGGGGAGTGGGCTTTTTTAAAGGGGGGGTTGTCCTTTGTGATGTGACGTGTGTCTATGCATACATGACATCAAAAGCTGCAGCGGGTGACGGAGATACTCTAAATTGTAGGACACAGGCTTAAGAAGAAGGACAAGTGCTGTAGTAGTAGTAGCAGTAGTAGTCACAGTATTACTGCTAGTAGAAATACAGAAAATAGCAGCCGTAGTAGCATCAGCAGTACTATTATTAATACTAGAAGCAGTAGTTATGGACAAAGAAGTTGTAAAAGTGGTAGTATTACCAAAGTAGAAGTACTAGTTGGCGTCAGGGCCAAATCAGCATTGATAGTCACAATATTAATAGCAGTAACAGATGATGTAGCAGCAGTTGTAGCACTGTTAGTACTATTATTAATACTAGAAGATGTATTTATAGAAATAGAGGTTATTAAAGGTGGTTGTAGTATTACAAAAGGGGAAGCACTACTTGGTGTACAGTTCACATCAGCAGTAGTAGTCGTGGTATTAGTACTAGCAGTAGTAATACATGGTATAGCAGCATTATTAGCACTAACAGGTACTAATAGAGTAGTAATAGTTGTAGTGGAGGCCACATCAGTGGTAGTCACAGTAAGAATACAGGAAATTACATTGGCAAGATTAATACCAGATGCAGTCATAATATAAATAGAAGTGTTACAAGTGGTTGTGGCATTACTAAAGGAGAAAGCCATAAGCCAATAAGCCATATATTTAAAAAGTGGTTGTAGTTGTAGTAGAGGCCACAGCAGCAGCAAGAGTCAGTGTACCAATACTAGTAGTAGTAGTGTAAGTATTAGTTGTACAAACTTATAAAAGTGGTTGTAGTGTCACTAGTAGAGGAGGATTAGTGGTTGTACCAACTGTACAAGCCCCAGTATAGTAGCAGTTTAAATCTTGCAAACTATAATATTTAATGCAGTATAAGTAGTCCAAATAGAAGTAATAGTAGCAGCATTAGTGATGACAGAAGTATTTTATCAGTGGCAGGACTGTAGAGACACCATCAGATGCAGTAGTACAGGCAGTAGTGGAAGTATCAGTAGCCACAGTATACTGCAGCAGTGAAGTCAGAGCTCAGGACGCTCCTGATGATGTGTTATCCGGGTAGCAGATAGTTTATATTTGACGTTTCCTTTCTCTCCCTTCATAGACATTAGCATTGGCAAAGAGCCCGAGGCCTTTCCATATATGAGGGCCATAATTGATCGATAACTTATTAACAAGTCAGTCCCACCTCGGAGTGTATACAGGGAGGGAAGGAGAGAGAGAGAGAGAGACGTGTGCGCGGCTTGGTCGATTTTCTTTTATTGACTGATATTTAGCGTATAGATTTTTCTATTTAAAAAAATCCATGTCGGCGATAATCTTGAGTGTAAATGCACAGCAGCGAGGATTGGGGCGGTGCGTCTGACAGCCGGGTGGAGTATAGACTGTGGAGAGAGGAGAGGAGAGAGTTGACTGCCGGGAGGCACCTTACCTCGGACACGCACACACACACATACACACACACACACACACACACCACGGCAACTCCAACATTCTCACCGAGCCTTAATAGGAAAAACATTCAATTTAGATTCAGCTCAACTGACATTTTACGCACATTTTACGCACGCACGCACGTAGCCTTCCCGAGCCCAAAATAATTACTAATTTAACAGCCGTGGCTCTGCAGGCTTTGATTATTCACCTCTGTGCAGGAAAAAAAAATACATTAGATGAGTGGTGCAGGTGACCTTGCGTCGGCCAGACCCACGTAAATCTATATGAGAGAGGGAGAGAGATCCACCTGCTGAAATATACATCAAAGGTTCCCCCCCTCTTGAATTCATGCCCGCACATTGTGAAGAGGCGATCGATTTTTTAGAGGCCGGCGATGATGTGATTATTGGCTTCATTATAATGAAGTAATCAGAGGATCAATTGGCCGGATCTGTGCTCGTCTTGTACGGGATTGTAGTGATCAGAGAGGGGCGAGAGAGTGATGTGTGTGCTTATTGAAAACAAAAAAGTAATTCAACATAAAATAGATCCTTTAATCAAATACATTTCCCATATAGTCTTTTAAATTAGTGTTTATGATATTAACATCAGTGCCAGTGTGTAACTTTGATATAAATAAGAAGCATAAATGTCAGCAAATGTTAAAAATCTGCGCAAAACATGAATGGACAGAGAAAGTGGGGTTATGTGTATGTTTGTGTATATGTGCATATGTGTGAGTGTGATGGGGTGGATGGGTTAGGGGGAGAAGGGGGGGGGGGCGGGGGGGGGGTTGGTAGTGGTAGAGAGGGGAGGGAAGGAAAGCGGGGTAAAAAAAAAAAAAAAAAGAGGGGGGCTGGGTATCTCTGTCTGTCTCCCGGACGGAGCGCATCGCCGTGCCAGAGTGCGTTCAGGCTGCGCGGTGAAGGACCGAAACCACCGGGGTTCCCAAAATAAACTGAGGGGACGCAGATACGCGCGCACACACACGTAGGATACACACACGGAGAGAAAGGCTGAGGAGAGAGAGAGAGAGAGAGAGAGGACGAGAGATACACACCGGCGGATGGCGGAGCAGAGCCAAAGAAAAGACACTACAGCGTAAAATAGAAAAGGGGGGCATCGCTTTCCCCTCCTCCTTTTCTCGCTTCAGTGGAGGAGGAAAGCAGAAGACAGGTGTATTTATTGATATGGATTTATTCATTTATTTATCTATTGATTTTGCTTTAATTAGTGACCTGCGGTAGAGAAAGAGGGAGAAACAGCGAGGGGAGGAGAGGGAGGAGCGAAAGTCAGACAGGAGGTGCCTGCGTAGCCTTACTTTATTATTTGATTATTCCCATCTTTTAACCAAATAATGCTTTTGCGTTCTATTATCGTGTCGCTTTGTGTGCGTGTGTTCTTCAGCAGACCAGCCAGCTACTAACCAAATCTTTACGAGAACCAAAAAAGAAGCAACTCCAGTGTTACACGGACAGTTTTATCCCATTTCTCCGTGCCGAGGAGGATCCGCCGCTTCGACAGTGTTTGTTTGAGACTTTTCATGACAGCGCAGGAGGAGACGTCTGTCTTTTCACAAGCTAAACCAAAGCAAAGCCCGCCGAGTAGGACAGACAGAGACGGAGAGCCACTGCGATCTTTACGCACAGCTGTTTGGACACAATAAATGGAGTCTAATTGTGTCTACGTTACATCCAATGGAGAGCAGCTGAGAGAGGAACACCGGCTGCACTAGATTCACATGGGTGCGATGATCACACATATCCTCTACTGTCCAGTCACCTGCAGCCTGTGTTAGGTAGCCTGTATGGAGAACCGCCGATAGCTTTACATTTTCTCCCAAAGCTTTCACTGCGCGCCCTGCACATCGCTGCGTGTACGTGTGTGTGTGTGTGTGTGTGTGTGCGCCGGACTACTTGACTCCGAGAAGACACAAGTAACAGGGCTGTAATATTTATCTGTACCCACAGCCACGTAAATCTATAACAGAGAAATGTGAATCAGCTGAGACAGACTCGATCCACGGAACAAGAAGCAAAATACTGAGTGTCTTTTTTTCCCCCACGAAGCATCTTTACAACCGGCTGTCCACAAACCTGGAAAGCATACGAAGACAGGCCAAAGAACGACGGAAGCACGACGGATAAGAAAAGAAGAAAAGTGAGACTAAAATAAAAAACAACGACCCCCAGGTCGACAGAGGACCATGTTTGTCCCCCTGCCGGTCCCCTTCGTCTTTCAGAGAACAGCGTCCGACTTCAGCGCCTGGAGACTCAAGTCCTCGCTGGCTCCGCGGTCCAGCCCCGGTAAGACTCTTTTCTCCTGGTCCTTTCATCACCACTGTGCACCTACACAAAGAATAAAACCCGGTTAACAACATTAGCTTCAACTCTTCTCATGTATAACCCCATAGATTTAGTTTGTTTTATATACAGAACATAATATTTCTTATCTCAGTTTCATCTCAGATTTAACTAAAGGTGTATGCACAAAGATTAAACGACACATACTCTATATTTATTGTACTCAACATACAACTCACAACAAATTTATCCATGTATGAAAGTTATTTTGCAGCTGCAAGACTTGCACCCAAATCTTTGTGTCTTATAGAGTGTAATTTCTTTAAGAAAAAAATCTGCCAAGGTGCTCAGATTGTTTCATTTGTCTAAAATTCAAATCAACTATTCTCCTCAATAATTAATAATTTTCTTGTCACTTATTATGCTTTGCTTGAAATTGCACAAACAAGTGAAACTGCATTCTAAGTTAAATTATCTAAAGAAAAATTAGAAGACTACAGATCTTTACGCGAAGGTGCATATATATTTTACATGCATTTTCCCCCTGTATCTCTGCTAAAAGAAATAAACAGAGAGTTTAATTAAAATACTTACTTGCACATAAATCCAAAAAATGTAAAAACACACCCAGGATTGGATGCATGAATATCTGGCTCATTAGCATCCATCACAGTCTCACAGAGGCGCCACACTCTCCCCTCATCTTTCCCTCTTTCATTCATGGCACTCCATCCATCTCAACCCTCATCCCATCTGCCTTCTCTCCTCGCTCCTCTCCTCTCCTTCAGTCTCTTCTCGGCCAGGTTAGGATGGAATATTCATGGTCATCTATCGATCAGGAGGTATTGATCTCTGACTGGGGCTCACATTGGGAAAACAGGAGTACAGTCAAGTTGGCTGAGGGAGAAAGTTTGGTTTCACTGGAGGTGACGTGAGCAGAAAAAAGGGACATTTTTGAGATGATTTAAGTTCAATTCAAAATTAATTTGTATGTTTGTCACCAAAAACAAGCATCCTTTATAGAAGTAATATTCCTATAATTGGCCTCTCACTAAAGGGACTTGCAGTGAGTTTGTCAATCAATAGTTACTCCCTTTAACTGCCTTATCATGTCTTAATGCTGTGCTTTAATGCCCTATGATCACTCCTATATTGCTTTAGTGACTTGCAGTGTGATCAATAAGGGCAGCGCTCTTTATGGTATTTTTTCATCTCACTATAATGCTCCTAATATTCCTAATGCGCTGTATCTGTGATATTTGCTCATCATAGTGAACTCATAATCGAGTTCCTGCAGTAAAAGCTTTATGAAACATAAAATGAGTGCAAAACAGAAATGAGTTTAGTGTTCTTCTGTCAATATATTTGATTTTTTGTTCAACTCGACAGGTTAGAGGTCACCCAGCTTTAGTTTTTCTTTCCACCTGTGGGACTTTTAAAACTTAGTAGTGTGACTTGTTGGTCGCTGTTTGAACACAAACCATATGCGTGTACTGAAGTGTGTCTACATGTTTAAGTGCTCAGAGGGTGACAGTGCCAGTGGCTCCCTTCTGTCCCCCATCCCCACCGCCTTAATCCACCCGGGCGGAAATTTCAAATGACAGATGAGGGGTAGGTGTGTATGCAGAGCCGTGCCGAGCCATGCAGAGGTAATTCAGGCTATCACCTTAAGTAGGTGTCAGGAGGAGAAAAACGGTTGAGGTTTTAATGAGAGCTGCTCCTGGCGGCTTTGACAGGCGACATATAACTGCTGGCCTCTGTTTTTTTTGGGGGGGGTCAATTTCTCTGTTGGTCCTTTAAGAAATTAAAGTGGACGACATGATGAGAGAACAAGAAGAAGAGGTGGAGGCTGGGTCTGGGGGTGAATGAATGATTGGATGAATAACAGAATGAGTGAGCGCATAAATGAATAATAGATGAAGGAGAAGGTGAAAGTTGGCGAATTAACAGGTGAAAGAATCAGTGAATTGAACTGATGAAAGCAGCGAAAGAAACAGCGACTGGGTGAGAGGATTAATAAACACAATGAAGAGATGGAACGCTGAAAGAATCAATCATGTGATGCGCAGCGTACAGTCCAAAGAATGAATAATGACTGAATATGTGAAGGAATAAATGAGGGAGTAAATGATTTAAGAAATGTGTAGAAAAGATAACTGTGTGAGTGAGGTTGTCTTTCGTCATGTGAGGAAATGAAAGGGTCACAGTGCCTGTACAGGCTGCTTTTATATTTAAACATGTTGGTGTGATAAGCAGCCAATACACATGAGAGAAATAAACTTGGTACGAGAGCAAGGGCCAACACTCATCCCTCATTTCCCCCTCTGTTTTTTCCTTTTCTTTTCTCCCTCTTTCATCCTTAATCTCTGGAGAGAAAGAAACTCAGAATCCCCTGTTTCTCATTCTCTCTCTCATTTCTGTGAAGTATTCACTTGACACGAAAGCCTTTTCACTAAAATGCAAACTCTCCTCTCTTCCTCTCTCCCTCTCTCGTTCCCTATGGACAGGGAGGTTGTTGAATTGGATTTGCCTGGTGTGGTTTGGCCAGGCCCCATAAGCCACTTTAGCTAAGTCTGTTACCCACAATTCTCTGTCTCTCTCTGATCTGCGCCTTTGACCAAGGTGTGCATGTGTGCATCTGTACGATTGCCTGCACCTGTAGGTGTGTATGTGTGTGTGCGTGTGCGCGCAGATATCTGGGTGTGTTTGCGTTTGTGTGAGCAAAGACGGGGGTGTCAAAAGTCTGAGATGAGGTGAGTGAGGTTCAGTGGAGAAGGAGGGAGAGAGAGGTCCTAAACAGCAGACGCTAGCAGACAGTGGTTCTACAGTGGATCTAAAGTGAGGGCTTATGGGTTTTTTGTCAGCTCGACTCTTTAACACTACAGTGTTGAGACTGCTGGCCTCAGCTCAGCTAGGCCTAAGACACGTCACCACACTGAAAGACTTTTGAAACAGTCACTGGATTGAATTTGTTATGGGAGAGTTAAGATGATGTCTTTGCACACTTTATTTTTCCATTTAATGGCCCAGTAATATATTGTTGTAGATAAATTGTACACTTGATGACTGTAAACTGTCTCAGACTGTCACCTGCCATTAAGTCAATGGGTTGGGTCAAAGGAAATCCATTTAGTCTTAGTTGGTGTGTTTTAATGTCCCTCAGAAGTCTAAATGCTGTTTTACAAGCTCCCACTACTAATGGAAATGTTTCACTGTGTATATGTGAAATGGAAAAGTTTAAGGATGATGAATGTTTACAGAAATTTAAGCTAAGTTTTTTTTTACCAACAATATCTTTATTTATTTTCAGACTTAACAAAACATACATACAACCCCTGGGATTCAAAACTCCTGTCCCAAACCATACAAAACCCCTGTCCGCCAAACAACGACCAAGACGCTAAGCTAAGTTTTAATATAAAAAAGGAAGTTGACACTTGGGCTTCACTCTGGGCTCGACAATATATCAGTCTTATATCGATATCGTAACGTGAAACCATATATGGTCTTCGATTTTGGATATCATAAGTCTTGTCTTTTGCTGGTTTCCTGGCTGCATTACATTACAATGTTGTCATTTTCTCACCTTTTCTCAACTGTTTTAATTGTTCTATGATTTGCCTTTATCCGCTTAATCATTGTATTCACATCACATCTCATTGTGTAAATATTGTATGTAAGCACCAATAGTCAACCCTACAATATTGTTGCAGTTTCCCCATATTGCCCAGCCCTAGTTCAATCTGAAATTCACTATTATTAAACCACCTAACAGTGCTGCGATGAGACCACAAACACAATTACAGTCAATGGATCCTTAAGTTATTAAGTACACAGAACAACCATGAGGTTTTTTATTTACCGTACCTTTTAGCATTTTGTTGTGGTTGAGTAAAAACATCACAGGGTTCCGGTAGATCCTTCAAAAGTCTTAAAAGGCATTAAATTCATTGATCTAAAAATAAGATTGGTATTAAAATGTCTGTGGTATACTTCGTGCAAAAAGTCTTTCAGGCTCGGCACAATGGGAATCAAGGTAGTGGAATCCCACATGCAGAGTGACAAACACAAAATAACCCCACCAACACCTGGTATTTTCCAGTTCTGCACTACCCGCGTCTCCACCACAAGACAAAAATGCCATGTCTGACATGACAAACAATTTAGCCAAATCGTCCCTAACCTTAAGTAATTGATGTCAGTTCATGTGTTTGTTTTTTAATAAGTTATTGTAAAATTGATCTTAAATTTCATTCCATTAAAAACTCTTTAATCTAACGTGCTTTTAGCTGAAGGAAACACGCCATCGTACCTTTTGAATCAAAAGTCATGCATTGATTTTTGAGACCAATTGTAACTGGACACATTTTCCAAGTTATTTTTCAAGCCATGCTGTGTTTGTGTTGATTCTTGTAACATTTACTTTTAAGTCATGTTGAAAATTCAAGCTTTTGTGATTCACTGGTTAATGCAGCATAACTGTCACAAGGAAGACTTCACTGTGATCAGTTTGGAGGTTTTAATTTCTCACCATGTGTAGAGTTTCTGTACTTAACAAGAGTGAACATAAAGAGCCAACTGGGCAGGGATGAGAATGAACCCTGACATCTCATCCTCTGTTGATGCTTGTCATAGACCAGCAGGAAGAAAAAAGGAAGGAGAGGAGAGACCACATCCTTTGTCCAGAAGCCCCTTGTTGAATTATTTTTTGTTTGCTGGTCATTAATAGACTTAAGCTGTGCAACTACACAGATTAAGTGCTGAAGAGCAGAGACTGATGCTCCGCAGTACGTACTGAGCATCAGATCTTTGCCACAAAGGCTCAAAAGGCTTCTCTTTTGTGCAGCTCAGAGATCTGACCAGACAGTCTCCTCTGCTGCGTGGTTTTCAGAGGGCAGGCAGGGCGGTGAGGGACCTGTAGCTGCCGCTGCTCTGTCCCTGCTCTGCACCACAACAAAGGAAATCTAAATGCTCTTTTATTTTATGTACACTGCTGTAAAAATCCTCCAGGGCCACTGTGGCCCATATAAAACTGAGAGCTGTCAAATTCTCAGAGAGAAGGCACGTGTCTGGATTGAGAGGGATGGTTTATTTATGTTGGCTACTCTGAGAGGCTTCTCATCCGAGCTGTAGTTATTCAGCACAGTGTTGGTTTTATTCTCTGCCTCAACCTGCAAGTTTACGCCTTTACACTTTAGTAAACCATCTGAGTGCAGTGATGAAAAGTCATGATACACAAACAAAAAGACCTGTGTAAAAATATATTTGTGCAGGTGGTATTAAAAATACAACAAAGAAAACAAAACAAAAATACGAATTTTAGAATTGTTAAATCCAAATTACCACAGCAACGATGTTTAGGAAGATGCTGAAATAATAAGTGACAATAGTGTGTTCTGTTCTATACTATTCTGTTGTTTAATAACTGTGCAGAAAAACTTTTATTTCAGAGTTCAAAGCACAGCCCTCCTGCCCACACACACACACACACACACACACACACACACACACACACACACACACACAGACAAAGTGCTCCGTGCTGCTCAATAACTACCTCCTCTCCCACCCTGGTTCTTCACCTCGCGGTGCCCAGGAGGGGGTTGTGTTGTCTGGGCCACACCAAACTGGGGCTGAGCAAAGGCCCCTGTGCCTGGATTAATTGGCTGTGTGTGTTTGTGTATGAGCTTGTGTGCAAGAGTGTGTATTTGCAAGTACTTGTGTTTGTGCAAGAAAGGAAAGAGAATTTGTTCAGGTTGGAGCACTATCTTTTTATGCGTCTGTGCATGTGTAGAGATATACGGTGTGTAATTTTGACTGTGTTGTAAAGTATGTGTGATAGGTGTGTATAAGAGCAGGAATTTGTACAGTTGTATATACTGTATATCTGCAGCTATGTGCAAGTGGAAAGTGTGTGGTTCATTAAGATTCATTTGGGCTTAGTTGCTTAAGTGTGTGTGTGTGTGTGTATGTGTGTGTGTGTGTGTGTGTGGATGAAGCTACTGGCCGTGTGTGTGAGCAGACAGACAGGTAGATGATTCAATAATTGCACGTTGAGGTCAGTTATGGATCTGTCCGGCATGTGTGGTTTATCTGGAAACCGCAAGCTCATAGCTGCCCATTGTGTGAGCGGTTTTAACCTTCCACTGCTATTGATTAGCCAGCATTGACTACTCTCCCGCCACCCCGTTTGTGTGTGTATGTGTGTGTGCGTTTGTGGACTGCTGACATGTGTGCGTGTGAATTTGTGGTTCTAACCTGAGTGTATGTGTGTGAGGGTGCACCGGGTGTGTGTGGTGACATGAACGATTGGCATGAATGTGTAGGAATGCGAGAAAGTGTGTGCATGTGAGGACACCTGCTTCTGTGCGTGTGTGTGTATGGATCAGATTTTAAAAGGGGCGGCATCGTTGGTGAGTCCTGGTGCTAACGTGATTGCGAATGACAAAGCGTCCAGGCGGGTTTGTTAGCTCCATAATGGGGAATCAATAGACACAACACAGATGTCAATACAACATGCTTTATTGCGTTAAGCTGCCTCACCCCCACCCAGGGCTCTGCACACACACACACACACACACACACATGCACACACAAACTCTATCTGAGGATGTATCTGTGCTAGAGTTGCTGTCTGAAACACATGCATGCAGATGTTAAAGTATTTACAAGTTCACGTACATATATAAACATGCACACTAACTGGCATCACTGTCAAACCAGTTTGCACACAACTTAATCTTCCCACACACACACACATGTGCATATATTTTTTGGACAGCTAAATTATGTATTTTTGTACCTCACCTGCACACATTTCCATACAGTTTGTGCTGTATATTCACTGAAAAACATTAGTGTTACTTCATGTGAATTATACTTTGTGTGGTTGCGACTCAGGAGGTAGAGTGGGTCACAGAAGATCAGCACTTCGACCCCTGGCTCCGCCAGTCTGCATGTTAAGGTGTCCTTGGGCAAGATACTGAACCCCAAATTGCTCCCGATGTCTGTGAGTGCATGTGAGTGTTTAAGCTGATGAGGAGTTGGCATCTTGTATGGTAGCCTTGACAATCATTTGAGTGTGGCATGTGGTGTAAAAGCGTTTTGAGTGGTTGGAAGATGAGGAAGGTGCTATACAAGTACAGGTCCATTTACCATTTACTTACACATCAAGTCAGATCAAACAGGTTGTCCGTGAGATTTTTAGGAACATTTTTGTCTATGTCTTGAGTAGACTGTGTAAAATAATGTAAGTAGCTACCATGACATCACCCATTGGTTTACAGATTCCCATTGTAAAGCCTTAAGTTGGACAACCAGAATTAATTAAATTTGGACCAGAGGATGGAGTTGTGGAGGAGTGAGGGGTGGATCTGACTGACAACCCGAGGTGAGGCTGAGATTGTGAACAACAATCAGTGTCTGGCACGATAATCCAGCGTATCATCATGTGTAGTGTGTCATAGTAGATGACAAGCAATGCCACGTTTGGGATGCCTCACGACATCCTGATAGAAAGTCTTGCATGTTTGACTTTTTGGCTTCCACGACTTCTCCTGTCACAGCCGTCACTTTGACCAATAGAAACACAGAGTGACTGCTAAGCCAGCCTCAAGTGGCCAATCAAAAAACTGCAGTTTTGGCACTTGCGCATTGGCTTCACTTGTCAGTCCTGGGGTTTGTTGCTCGCCGTCTTGACAGTATGTGCTCTGGTGTTCCTTGACTACGTTTCCCAGAGTTCATTTTTGAGAAACATCATGATTAGTACTGACTACATCTTTTTACATTAGAAGTTTGAGTTTGAGTGATTATTGAGGTCCAAAATAGACAGTAAATTTATCAAGACAATTATGTTCTGTTTATTCTAAACAAACTAGCGGATAGTACCAGCAGATATTTCCTTCCAAACGCCTTGTAATTTAAATGCAAGTGTACATAACTTAATGCACAGTTACGATCAAAACATAGGAGCAAAATAGTCATGTATTATATATCCGCCTCCACATATGTACATGCACTGTACATTACCTTCACACATGCCTGTGAATGCTGCAGGGAACACACACACACATGCAGACATTTTGTCTTTGTTACTCATAGATGATAAAAGTCATTTCCCACCATGGACACTACCTGCTGTGCGGATATGAAATAAAGATTCCTGCCACAGCCAAATATGGTCACCTGAACTCTGCCTCCCCTCTGCTGCTGTCCGTATGTCGGTCCATCCAACCAGCTCAAACTGTCATTGTTACCGTGGAAACATTCATAGGCCATTAGACACACATATAGAAGGAAAGGAATCTAGGTAAACACTGTCCTCCTCCTCCACACACACACACATACATGAACACACACATTCACCTTCCATTGGACAGTCATCTTTGTCTTCTGCTCTTGATGGTCACAAAGACCATTAAGGGCTAAATTGGCTGTACTCAGGCTATATTTGACTTCCCTGTGTGTCTCGCTCTCTTTGGGCTTGTAATCACCAATCATATGTGAGTGTGTGTTGATGTGTGTTTGCAGCCATTTGTGAGCACATTTCCTGTATTTCTGTGCGTGTAAACATGAGCACCAGTATACTTACTGAGTACTTATTTCTGCTGCATGTGTGTGAAAATTGGTGTTTCCCTGATGGCTCATCTTAGTATTTGTGTGTGTGTGTGTCTGTGTATATACAGGCCAGTGTCCATTTTACACCCCTGCTAAATAATGAATCCTGGGCACAGCAGGGGACCTTTTTTGGTTTAACACCAATGCGCACCCCTAATCGAATGCACTCAGTGTGTGCTCCCCCTTTGTCCGACAAGGTGTCTGTCGATAGGCTTTCTCCTCGGCGCACATAAATGCCATAAAGAAGCCTGTGCCTATTCATTCGTCTTATAGCTCACATTCCTTCTCTTCACGGTCCTCTCCATCCCTCTTTTCACTCCCTCCATCACTATAATTCCTTGCCTTGGCCCGGCATGCCAACGGGGGTGTCGGGCTGGAAGACGGTAAGGTAGAAAGAAAAGAGAGCATGAGGGCGAGATAGCGAGATAGCGAGAGAAAGGCCTGGTGCAAGAAGCGGCTGGTCTGAGGTCAGGGCTACTGGTCACCTTCTAATTAAGCGGAATGATTAGGTTTCACACTGTATATGAGTCAAAGGTGTGTGTGTGTGTGTGTGTGTGTGTGTGTGTGTGTGTGTGTGTGTGTGTGTGTCTGTATAGGTTGGAACATGTAGGTGTTTCTTTTCTTTGCTCGTTTTAGCACCTTATCATCATGTAAACTGTATGTGTTTAGTGACTGTGAAAAGGTTTTCCATTATAGCTAAAACAAGGGATTACCACGACTTTGAATCACTTATGAAATACCTTAAAAGCTTTAACGCCAGTTAGAAAATTTTAGAGACCAAAAGCAGTGGAGAGGTCACTGCTCAAACACTTGAATTTCCAAGTAAATTGGTTTCTTGACTGCACTCACCCTCAGGATTAAAAGTTTAACTCACTCAAGTTTTACTGTTATGGCAAAAAAAAAATTATTATCGTCTTATTCTCTTAATCCCAGATACAGATCATATCCAATATGTGATCTGTATGTCTGGGCCAAAACCTGTGTCCACCAGCTTCCATGAACATCTGTATGGATTTTAAAACATTCAGCTGCTGGGAAGACAAAGCAACTAACTGACTAATGGATAAAACATATCTATGGGCCAATTACATGCTTGTATTAAATCAAAATTTCTCCTGTGCTAAATCTGTTAAGATATAGACGAGCACTGGATATTCTTGTGAGTCTCTTTTCCAATAGTTCAAAATTTCAGAGCACTCAAACATTGCTTTGTAGGTAACATAATGAACACATGTCTATATTTCAGATGTTTAAAGAACATTGTAATGCTGTGTTTTGTGTAGGCATGAGATGATATGAAAATTTCATGTCATGGTTATACTGATCAGTTCACAATATTATTCCAACAATAATCAAACCATGCTTTAAACTCATAAAATAGCATTAAAACATATTGAAATTACTTTACCTTACACGAGAAAGAAAGAAACAGATGTTTTTATTGCATCACAGAGAGGACATTTATCCTTTTTAGTAAACATCCTTTTTGTGAGTGTTTTTTATCCGAACTGCAAAAAAATGTATATCGACCCATCCTTACTTATGAGACATTTTTCCAGTGGTCAAAATTTTCAAAACGCTATACTTAAAATCAGAAACCATTGCTCTCTAGGTTAGTCACAATAATTATGGTACCGACTTTTTGTTTTGATCATTTTCTGGTTGTAACATGAGATTGTCATTAACATTTTAGCCAACATGATGCCAGAACAAACAGCAGGGTTTTCCCAACCATACTAAAACTAGGCGCAGTGTTTCTCCCTTATTTTTCTCTTTCCCGCCTACTTGCGCGGGTTAGAAGAAATTTTAAAAACAACACCTCAGAGACGACACAATGTAGCCTGCAGCTGCACAGTGTAGCCTGCAGCTGCACATTTTGAGTTCAAGTTACAAAGTCCTGAAAGGCGTTAGTTTGTCAAGCCCTGGCAATGAGCTAAAAAGTCTGTTGTTTGGAGTTGTACCCTCCAACAACTTAATCCTCCACTTCGTAAATACACCAGCAAACTGCCTTGCTCCTAGGCTGTCCATTCCCGACTTCAGTGCACCAGCCAGATTATGGAGGTAACTGCAGTGTTCACGCAGCTTCGCTAACCTTGACCATCGCAAGAGGCATCACTTGGTTTTGGTTTTGTTGGCCACACTGTATTGAATCACAAACTGAGTATTTCAGGCTACTCCTATAAAGGTACTATAATTTTATATACTGCTTTGTATGTATTAACAGGTGTTACTTACTTTTTAAAAAATATGTTAAATATTTTTGTGTTCCAATGTCTAAATGTCTAAATATTAACAGTAACAGTTCATTGCTCTTTAAAAGGGTGTACTTCTATTATTATGTTACTATATTATCAAGATATATCAGTGGCACAAAATGGTCTCAAAATGACAATAATATTGTTTGTTGCAGTAATTCGTGGGACAATATATTGTCCAACAAAGGCAGTTATCTTGACAGGCCTTCTTTAAGTAACATAAAAACAAAGTAATGTGCTGCTCTGTGGGTGTATAGAAGGTTGTATTGTGGTTCTGAGCATGTGTGATCTCCAGCAGGTGTGTGTGCTTACAGTATCTGTTAGCTAATGCCCATTACTGCCTGCTGCTGGTGTGTGTTGTACAGAAGTGCTGGTCCTTTGTGCCATCCGGAGGGCAGTGATCTTATTCCCCTGCTTGCATGAATAGAGAGAACAGGGCTTAGGGAAAGGCTCCTGTCCTCCTTCACAGGTCTCTGACATAATGAAGCCAGTGTGTGAACTCACGCAAAACCTTTCTGTGGAAGTGTGAATAAGCGCGTCTTGATGCACACGTCTGCCATCTCAAAGCTTTTTTATAGAGATTAAAATGACAAGGCCGCGGATAAGCAGAACAGTGTGTGTTTGTGCGTGTGTGTATTCCAGTGTCTGCGTGCCCGTCTTTGAGTACACTCTCCTTCTCTGAGTGTTTGCATGTTTATGTGCGCCACTGTAATGTAATCTCGCCGTTTGCAGCGCCGCAGGGACGTTTTATGCCCGCCAACATAGTTTGTATCGAATAAACCACACACAGAGAGCAAACGCGTGTCCTTTGTGTGGCCCTTTTGCATGTCTGCAACTGTGTGTGTGTTCCTAAGCAATATGAATCCCTGCAGCCAACAATGCGTTTCTTCCCGCCGCTGATACATTTAGCTAATAAAGTCGGATGACAAAAGTGGGGTTAGGTAGATTGGTTTCCACCTCTTTTGTCTCCTCTCTCCACCCGTCCATCCTCTTGGCTGGTGGTCAGCGCTGTTTTGGGGGGAAGAGAGGAGATTTAGACCCCCCAATTTAATTTAGCGGACAGGAGTTATGGTAATGAATGTGCGGGAGAGAAAGGGGGTGTGTGAGGAGAGGGGAGGATGGATAGGGGGGAGGGGTTGGGTTCCCCATTTACCTCAGGAACACCACGTCCTTCCTCCCCCTGACCCCTCCTTCTCTTCAGCCTGTCTTATTGAGGGACCAGCGGTGACTGTGAAGGGTTTTTAGTGAAAAACGTAATATCATGCAGGTTGGGGGGGCTGTATGTATGCACAGAGACAGAAGTAAAGTGACAACAATAGAGGATGGAGAGAGAAAGGAGGGGCTGGACAGGCGCTGGGTCCGGCCCTTTTTAATAAATCTGAGTGCTCTGGTTAGTGCTTCAATCTGCTGTACTCAACTAACCCCCTACCCACATTACACACACACATACACGCTTTCAAATACATACATGCACTTACTCTCTGTGACTCATTTTCACCCACATATGCTGTCGCCAGACTACCAGCTCAAGGGCTTATAGAAGGTGTTTTTCGGCAGACGGTACAGCTGATGCTGCTCCTAATTGTCCGGTCCACCAGATGTGGGCAGAAAAGTATGAAAAACAAAAATGTTTGGTGTTTTAATAATAATTTGGATTTCTTTTCCCCTTTTTTAATCTTTTGAACTTTTGCTTTGTTGACAGTCCTCTTCGATTGCCTCTACTGTCAACACCCAGCAGAACAGTAAAAAGTGGTGCTGTAGTTGTGCAATTTCAACAAGCGTAAAAACAGACTAAGAGCAATGCTAGACAGTGAGCTATTCCCCACAAGTACTTGGATGGGCTGTATGTACTGCACCTAATGCACGCAATGAATCCAGTTTGAGTGCCTGGTGAGTTAAAGCAAAAACAAAGTTCCACGCAAACACACTGGGAAAAAAAAAACAGCTGCCGGCGATGTACCTTGCATTTCTGGGTCCATTTTGTTGTTTGAAGGTGTAATTTTCTTATTCGTCACAGATAACCGGCAGAGTACAGATGGCATGGTGTCACGTTGAGACATCTTCAGCAGCTACAGTGGAGTCTAATAGCAGAAAATCTTTCACCTGTCTAAAACATCAACAGTAAAAACATCGGGTTTTGGTGTCAGACGCTCACATGGAAAGAGCAAGGGCCTCTTTGTGGACCCATCATTTTGTAGCAATGTGTAACAATCAGACAGAGTGAAACCACTGCAGAGTCCTCAGTTAGACATGGTGGGTCTTTCTGCATAAGCCAAGAAACCACTGAGATGCTGAATGACTGTTAGAATGTCCAATCAAGACGTCCTGTTATAGTCCCAAAATAAAAGTTGTGTAGACATCCATTACTTTCTTGTCAGATGGATGTTTTCCCTGAGCATCTTAGGAATGTCGAATTACATTGTAAACATGACCAAGTAATAAACTAATGTTCACCCATAAAGATCCATCTGTCTGTCTATCTACATGGACTTTGTTGCTCTTGACGTCACCTGACTTTCTGGCAGAAAGCCTTGAAAGGTGCTTCTTTCATGTTGGATCAAAGACAGGTTAGACAAAGATTATAGATAAATGGCATGAAAGTATTTTTAAATCAATTTTTTTTTGGATTATTTAAGGAACAGTGTGTAGCAGGGGCATCTTGCAGTGAAGATTGCACTTTCACATGTTTCATAATGCTGTCATTGCAGAGGGACTGCTTGCCACAGTGACTGGCTAGTTAATGGCCTTATCCAGAGCCAGTGTTTGGTTTGTCCGTTCTGGGCCACTGTAGAATAATGGTGGTGCAACATGGCAATCTCCATAGATGAGGATCCGCTCCCTGTGTAGATAACGGCTCATTTAAGATTTATGAAACACAACGATTCTTATTTTCAGGTGATTATATACTATATAAAACACACTTATTATATTGTATTCTGTTTCGGCCAGTATATCCCCCTAAAGCTTACACACTGGACCTTTAAACAGCTAAACTGCCTTTGAACTAGAGAACTTAACTTTTAAACTGTAGACATATTTAGAAATGTTGTGAAGAAAGGAAAAAGCAGGTGAATCCACACAAATTGTCAAAATGGATAGGAATGAAAGATATATCTGAAACAACACCCGTTAAAAAACACATTTCTGATTAGGTTTTAGGACATATTTGAGGCTTCACACTCAGGTCTGTTATCGAATGCTGTTTTTTTTTCAGCCGCTCTACATGATTTAAAGTACTTTAGGCGTGCTGTGAAGTTGCGATGTATCCCTCCTCAGATGCACAGAGGCCAGACGTACTCACGAGCAGTTTTGAACACATAATCGTCTTCACACTCCGCAGCTCCAATCTCTCCCACATACAGTACACACACATTTACTACATCAGATAAAGGAGCGAAAAAACTCTTTTTTTCTTTACCCTTTTTTCTCTCCTCCCAGCTCTCCTGCTTATCACTGCCCCCCCTCCTCTCTTTTTATCCCCTTTTATTATCCTCTGCTTTTTTTTCCTTCAGCAGAGGAGTGCTCAGTCCAGAAATGAAATTAATCTGTTGTACTACACCCCTCCCTCCTTCCTCACTCCTCCTCCTCCTCTTCTCCTTCCTCCTCCTCCCTGCTCCCCCTCCTCCTCCCGCATCTCAATCTCATTCTCTCTTTGCTCTGTGGGGAGGATTGGACTCGTCACTTTAACCTCTTCATATTGGATATGAATCTGTTAGCCCGCCTGCCCCTCTCTCTAACACTCCCCACCTCAATCTACATAGTTCTCTCACACACACACACACACACACACACACACACGGAAGTGAATGTACACAAACAGACACACAAAGGCACTGTCACACTTATTTACGCACATGCACGCACACACACACACACACACACACACACACACACACACACACACACACCGGGGTGAACATAAGCATGCACGGACACCAAGCTCACGCACTCTTCATTCCACACAGGTATCTAAACAAATCTTTCAACAAATCCCAATCCACACACACACACACACACACACACACACTCACACACACATGTTGACATCTCTGACAAACCGTCCTCCGGCGGGTTTCTCCCGGTGCTTCAATCAAAGCCATTGATATGAATCTGGGCTGTTTTCTCCATGCTGCCAGCAGCAGCAATATACCAGCTGTACTTTTTAGCAGCTACACATCTTTCATCAGGGCCTGTGCCTGGAAAATAGCTGTTTACAGCCACCCCCACCCCCCTTTTATTCCTGCCACTTCTACATAGAGACAGGCGATATTGCTGGGTTTTAGCTTTGGCCTTGGCTGAACCACCCTGCCTTATTAGTGGGGATATCGAATGAATGAGAGAGGCTTCATACTTCATATGAAAAAGGGAGGCAGGGAGATGCGGAGAGGGGAGGGAGGCAGAAATGGGGGATGAGGGAGAGAAATGTGGGGAGTGAGCGAGGTTCTCCTTAATGGTTTCCCCTAGGGGTTTTAGCGGCCGTGCGAGCTGGTACAGCCACATGCAGTCATAGCAGCAAAATGGGACAGGTGAAGATCCTCTCCCTCCTCCTCCTCCTCTCTAAAGAGTGGTATGAATATGGTAAATCCGCTGTCCGCTTGGCGGCATGATTCTCTCCCAGAAAATGGCCCAGTGTCTGCGTCCCTCGGGGGTATAAGCTAAGGAGATTCTGCATTTAGGCCCAGCACTCACTCCCTTTCTGCTCTCTGGGGGTTTGAAAGGGCCCCGGCCTGCCCCAATCCTCCTATCTATCTCACCACCGCAGCAGCAGCAGTGATAGCACACAACACAGCAGCTTAGCTTAAACATGGTGGCTGGAGCTACACAGCTATCGCTATCTGGATGCATGGCTTTTACACCCTCACACACACACACACATGCAGAGCCTCCATCCATGTCAGTGTCTCGCTGACTGAGTGAGGTACATTTAGCTAGTGTTCGCCTGAGGCAGTGAGGGATCACCGATGACCATCGTCATGTTCTGTTACACACTCACACACATATGCGCGCGCACACACAGGGTTGTTTTCTGCTACCAGCTCTGCAGCTCCAGTCTTGTAGGGGTCAGAGAACATGGTTGGATGGCAGCTCACTCAGACAGTCTGTCAGTCATCCATTACTGGAGAAGACAAAGCATTCAGTTTATTTGCACCTACCTGGCCTCCATAGCAGAGCTGGGAAATACTGACACAATCAGACAGCAAATATTTCTGACTCAGTACTTCAGTGACTCAATTATTATTTGTTTATTGGCTTGTTAACACAGTATTTAAAGATGTACTTTACAGGATTTTCCTTAAACATACAATAGAAAGACTCATACAGAAGTAATCCTTCTGAATCATCACTTATGACCGCCTAGAAGTGTGTTGCCATGTATTTTTCTGCAGAGACCTTCTGCCTGTATTTTCTAAATTTTTTCGCTTTCTCTCAGGACGTTTGTGGGCGTGTACCCCCACAGCGCTCAGGTGAGGTCAGGATTTTATAAAAAGGTGGCGACCAGCTGCCAGACAGGCATCGAAGAGACACAATGCCAAAAAAACACAAATACAGTGAGGTGAAATGCCAAATGAGAGTGAATCTGGGGTTAGTTTTTACTTTAACTTTCACTGGTGATCGCGTTTACAAACAGAAACCGTCAAATCCTGCAGAGTAGACCTTTTATAGGAATATAAGAGTATAATAAGAGTAGATGGTGCAATATGATCTCTGAGGGAGAAGAAAGGAAGGTAACATTTGAGCTGGTAATGATCACAATAACTACGGCTCCAGAAGACATAAAGTCATTACATCAAGCTATCGCCATTAAATTGATATATCTCCTCATTCTACTCAGTGGGTGATTAAGTTTTTCACGCTATATACAGCCTGTGTGTAAATTGTAATCACCTAGGCTTGTAAAATCAAACATTTATTAGGGTCAGGCTGCAGTGTGATAGAAATTTGGTATCTTGCCCAAGGACACATGACCCGAAGAGGGAATCAATCTTGTGACCTCTCAGATGAGGGACAGTTTCTCTAATCAGCTGACACATTCTGGTAGGGAAACATAATAGGAGGTGAAACTTACAGGTAAAGTATGATTTTTATTTTTATTTTTTCAAACACCGGATTTGGAAAGTTGAAATAGATCGTCATTATGATGATTTATTTACCCACCACCACAAAAACTAAATTATTGAATTTGATATTGAGCTTTAAACACTGTAAGTAGCCTGTTAATGTTTTTGTTCATTTGAATTTAATCAATGATCACAGAGTAAAGTGCTCCCCGCGCTCATCACAGCAGTGTGCACAAATGTTAGCATTTCAATTTAGATGCGATAAAATATTGATGCAAATGTCCTCAGCATGCTCATTCATGTGAGCTGAGGCCTAAGTGTGTGTTTCTGCGTGTTTTCAGATGAAATGGACATAAGTGTGTGTGTCCGAATGTTTTTGGCCCTCAGCTGTGGCACATGTGAGCCTAAGTGTGTTTGCATAACGCATCTGCCCATGTGTGTGTGTTAGTGTGTGTCCATGTGTGTTCATTTCCCAGCCCCCTACTCTACCCTCCTTCCTCCTGGCGGTGAGGGGGCTGGGGGGGCAGCGGCAGGGGTCCGAGCGCTCAGCGCCCCGTGTCATCCTGAACCCCCTCCTCACCTCCTTTGTCTGCTCGTCAGTTAGGGAGCGGTCTGTGCGGGACCATGGGATGTGGGGGGTTGACCTTTACCCTTAACCCCCTAACCCCACCCCTCCCCTCTCCGTTGCCCCGGCAATTCATATGCGAGCGACCCGTCACCCGCCTATTCTTTTCTTTCATCTGTCCACGCCTGGCCAGGCTGTTGTGTCACGTCTCAAGTTCAAGTCCCGGGACAGGACAGGCCATCCAGGGCCAGGCCAGGCCACAACAGACCAGACCTGGCAGGCGGCGGGGATCGGGGGGAGGGTGATGAATCAGTGTTTGGCTGCTCATTTTTTATCAGGGGTCAGGGAGAGATGGTGGGCTGGTGTTTTGGGGATGGGCTGGGGTCACACACTGAGGTCAGCTTCACTCTGACAAACACGTCTGTTTTTACTGGTAATTTAATCTGCTTTGAAACCAGGAAATCTTTGTGTTTAGAAAACACATGAAACTCACTCAGTTATTAGACTTAGGTACTTTTGACTTTGAGTATTTAAAACAGATGACATACACTTAATTGACAGTTTATAGATGACATACACTTAATTAACAGTTTGTAGCGGTGCCACAATACTTTCTAACTTGGATACAGTACCTTGAAAAATATTGATAATACCATTTTTTATTCCACAGGGAAAAAATGACAAAATAACTTTTTTATGAAAAGATAAAAAACATGACGACAACTTTTCTTGTCTTGGTTAGTGAAAAGAAAAACAGCAGAATGACTATAGTAAACATTAACAATAAGAGAGTGTTAAAGCACAGCTGGTACTGATGTATCGACACTGCAGAAAATATGTATTAAAACTGTTTTAAATATTCAGTATCAATATTTTAGTAGGTCTTGTCAACACTACCTGTTTGTTAGGTACACATAGCTTAAACCAATGCAGTCTCAAGGTAGGGCTGGGCAATACAGTTAAAAAAAAATTCATGATAAAATATATCAGAAATTGTTAGCGTGAAAAAACGTAAAAAAAAAAAAATCCTGAGTGAAACTGAACAACACATTATTGTGGTTTAAACTATTACTTATTGTCAGAACATGACAAACGGAAGAACATTTCATAAATATGAGACAGAACATTTATAATCAAGTTTCTCAGTCTAAACAATAACAGAGGACAGACTTTGACATTGTGATGTAACGTGGGATCATTCATTGCGGGTGAAAATCAGACAGAAACCATGTTCAAATTAAGTTCAAGTTAACGCATTGAAGTTAAGTCACATTCAGTCAAGTTATGTCAAATGATTGTAACTAAATACCCAACTTATGATGGGTGTTAAAGTGCATCCCAGCCCCCCTCTATGGGTGTAAGGGTGGTTTCATTATATTGAACATTTATTGTGTCTCTAACCCAGAAAATGTTGTTGAAATAATTATTGTTTTTGCTTTATTGCACAGCCCTAGCTTTTGTTGAAAGGTGGGTGAAGGAGGATGTTGGGCAGCGACTCTCATTAGAACCAGTACACTTCTCTTTTACAATCTTAAGTCATTCAGTTTTTGTCAAGAGGCTCCATTGTGGCCTTCACCGAGGGGCCTGCTTTGGGGGTTGGTGCTGCGGTCTCGGGGTCAGGGTCAAGGTGGGTGGGGCCCGGGCCAGCTAGCCAGACGGACGCGCAGACGGTGGACTTGACATTGAGTGGATGAGTGGATTAACAGGATTGGGAGCCTCCTTGTGTTTAAGTGTATTGTCAGTGAGAAAGGCTTGAATGTGTTGGTTTTTGGCGGGTAAAGGTTGTATTAGTTTGTGTTGTGCAGGAAATGTAAGTGTGTGTGGTTGAGGAATTTTTATTTGTGTTACAAGGGTTCTAGAAATTAATTATGGCTCTTATCCATTTTTCATTTGTGGTGCAGGAGGTGATGTTCGAGTTTGAATAGCAGAGTTAATGCTCTCCTTACTCTTTTCATGAGCAAAGTAATTTATTGTTTTAATGAGAAAGCAGACACATCTTGTAATACATCCACAAACAAATGAAGTGTATATGAGAGCACACAAACATCTACACACACACACACACACCAGCGTCCTTCAACTTGTATGTGTGGCAGTGAATGAATGCAATGAATGAACCATCTACTGACAATAAATAAGCTTTCATTAAACTGAAAAAACATCTCCATTGTCCCAGTGCGGCACTGTTAGTGTGCAGAGGACACCCACTCAGTGCGAAATAATAATAAAAAAAAAATCTTACCATTGTACACTGCGCATTCCACACATATTACCCTAGAAAACATACAAATATGTCTTTTTTTCGTGTTGTTTGTTTCTTTTTTTTCATGGAAAAGCTAAGTAACATTCCTAGAGGAGATGCAGAGCCTTACAAAGTCCAAGGATATGTTAAGTGTGAAACCAATTTGTTTAGGCATCTGACACTTAACCCACTACTTGTGTTTGGGGCATTCTTACCAATAATGGGCTGGAGTTTGTTTTGAAAGCATACCAATTGACAGCTGATTGAGCTGGCCTGAAGGTTATCCAGCAAATGGAGGATGACTTTTGCCCTCTGAGAGCCAAAGCTAGGCAGCTGGTAATGGCTGTGCTGAGATGTACACACTTTTCCAGATGAGCCTATATTGTATGCTGAGGCTACAAAATAACCGTGGCTAACTTAACACACACAAAGAATTGCGTGTAGTTAATAACACAGCATGTATATTTTAAGGGTAATCTGTGCCTGCCTTCAGTGTATTCTTTTTGTGTGTGTGTCTGTTTGTCTTGCCTATTTCACACTGCCTGTTCAAATAGGGAATGTTGCCCTGTTATTCGGCTTTGCATTTGTCCGTAAGAGGTACAATTGTGCAATGGAGTGGAGGAGTTGTGTCACCTTTAAGCCAGCAGCAGAGGTAGAAACAGCACCAAACTGACGTCTATGTAAAACACGCAAGAAGAGATGTATGTGGCAGCTGGAGTAAAGTAGTTGGTAGCAGCTACCAGCCACTACGGGAGCTCCTTACCTTCCGAATAGAGGATGAAATCAGCCTCCACATAACAGTAAATAATTGTTAGTGTTTGTAAAGCCCTGCATGACACCTATGACATATGTCACACTAGACGGCAACGCTGTGGTGTTACACGTCATGCCCTTCATGCCTCTTTTGCTTTCAGAATGCTGGTGTGCTGTCTAACATCACACACTGTGGCGACATGATGCTGGCGTTGTTCAGTTCTGTGTGGAAGAGCAAAGGTGGCCTAATAGGGTCTTTGTTGAGGCCCTATCATGGGATCTCTGTATAAAGATGGCTTATCTCTACATTTAACAGTTGCAGAACCTGTAAAAATTGTTGCTTTTAATAGAAAAGTGTGACTTAAACCAATGTAAGGGCTTACACATTTTAGAAATTAGAGAAACCACAAACTTAAACATGAAACTACAACTAATGTACATTTGCTGGAGAAGTATATCCTTGCAAAACCCACAAACAGCATTCAGACTATCATAACACAGACTGAGACTAATCAGAGGTAGGATGGAGCTGTGAGCAAAATATCAGTGAGTTGAAACACTGTCTCTGTCAGAATTTACCTGAATTAGTTTGATTAGTTTGGACACTTTCTACGCTGGCAATCAATAGTTGTTGTGTTGTTTGTTTGACATTCAGCTGAGGTGTAGTGGTTATCTTTGAGCCCTCCTGACGCTGTGTGTGTGTGTGTGTGTGTGTGTGTGTGTGTGTGTGTGTGTGTGTGTGTGTGTGTGTGTGTGTGTGTGTGTGTAAATGTATATGTGTCAGTATTTCTGTCAATGATCCACATATCAGTGTGCTTTAAAGAGCAATCTTCATGAGACAGGAGAGGTTATGTTCTCAACTAAAGTACACTCATTCACTATCAGACAAACTGTAATAGTGCATCGAGATTTATCCCTGACTACATACGTACATTTGAATGTAGCCCAACACCAATACAAGATGAACACATGTTGAAAACAACTAAACTCAGTCTTTCAAAATGATCCATATCACAGAAAACAGTGCCCTTACACTGACATAAAAGTGACTCTAAGATGCAAAAAAACCTTGTTAACCTTAGCGACACACACCTGACACTACCATCTCACATGCCATAAAAAATCACAATAAGTTCTTGATGGTGAATTTTCACGATCAGGATAATTGTGGTTATTGTGTCATCATTGTCGACAGGCCTTACTTTTAAATATTGTTTGTTTGTTTTTTACATGATTTAGTGTCAGTTTAAGCATAGTTTGACGATTAAAGGAAAAATATTGGGAATTGCAGTTATTTTGGTCAGGATCATCTTGACATGAGATTTTCATGTAGTGTCATTCCTAGTCCAGAGTAAATTGTATGAATTTGTAAAATAAGACAATGTCAGTTTTGATTTTGATTTAACTCTTTTTTTCAAAATTGGATGAAGCTCTATAGTATGTAGGGATTATCTTTTTATGTCCTCGGTTCTACACTGCATAGGAGTAAATGTATCTGATCGCTGGTGTGATTACTGGTTACAGTCATTCTGGAAACTCCTGTGTCATATATGCAGTTAGCTGGTGGTTTAAACTGATTTAAACCTGTTTGGCACAGAGGATTTAGTTTCTTTATTTGGAACAAAATTGGCCTACTGTGTAGGGGAAATACATGGAACTGAAAGCCTTTTATTTATGTAATAAGTTATATGAACCATGAAAGCTAACATAGAAGAAGAAAATCTTTTCCATGGTTCTTGAAAATTGCACTTTTTGCAAAAACAGAGATTTTACCTGACAACGATGATATGCAGTCTGCGCTGGCAGAAGCATGCAACCTGTCATTGATGGCAATTGCCACTTTCTTCTTCTGTTCCTGAGTGGTGAAATCACTATGTTCCAACTTGTCAGTTTTCTCCCTTCAGTACTGTGGTTTTACCTTCATATTGATGAAACTACACGGTGTGTGCCATCATCTTCTTGAATATGTGTAAAATGGGAAAAATACCTCTCTGTTGAAAAATGAATCTATGATTCCCGTAGATGAGGCAAACAGTAGGGTGTGTTTTTCTTTATATAGTATCTTCCTCACTTCACTCAGCATTAGCCAGCATCAAATCTAGTGGTCACCAGTGGCTACTCTCGGGCTTAATAACCATCTGAAAAACAGGAAAAATCCAATAGAGCTCTGCTGCAGCCGTAGTCGAAGGTAAGACAGCGTGAAACAGCTCACTGGTGTTACAGCCGGAATTTGTCAATTTGGGAAAAGACTTTTCTCAGATAGTTCAACAAAAATAATGATCAAATACCGTCTGTTAGGGTTTTAATGAGCTAATGTTTAAATAAGGCATAAGAAAGATTTTTTTTTTCCATTCTGAAATATTGGTAGTCTCTCCAAATCCCACCACACTCTTACACACTCTTCCTCCCTCCCTCACACACACACACACACACACACACACACACACACACACACACACACACACACACACAGATTAGTTAACAAGCTTGGTACTGTATAAGCTTGGAAATGGCAGATGACCCCCACACACACACATCTGACTGCATCCTCCACACCTGCTTCCCCACTTTTTCCTCTCCCCTATCCTTCCCTCAGGACAAAACCGAGAGAAACAGAGAGGGAGAGAATGATGGTGGGTGGGTTTGGTGAAAGGACAGAGCGATAGAGAGAGCACTGGTCAGAGAAGAAAGAAAGTGAGAGAGATTGAGGGAAAGGGATGGACAGACGGAGAGGTACATCAGAGAAAGGGAGGGAGGGAGAGGTGGCTGTAAGAATAAAAGGAGAGGAGGTGAGGATGAGTACTAAGAGAATGGGAGAGGGAGAGAAAAAGGGGAGAGAGAGGGCGGGCGACAGACAGACAGACAGTGAGGCATTAAAATTCATGGCCTTTTTTATTTTCCGTGCTGAAAATCAATACTGTCTACTATGGATGAGGTGAGATGTGGACAACAGCGGTTGCCGGCCAAAGCAGGGGGGAGGGAGGGAGGGAGGGAGGGAGGAGAGAGAGAGAGAGAGGGGGGTGTCGTCAATATTAGCAGTGACACAGCCACTGCAGGCCAAGGTAGAGTTGGTGAGGAGAGAGAGCCACAGGGGGGATGGGCGGTGTGTTTATATATATATATATATATATATGTGTGTGTGTGTGTGTGTGTGTGTGTGTGTGATGGAGCGGGGGGTAGGGTAAGGTTCATTAAGTCTGACCAGCAGAGCTTTTGGCCAACGTAGCAGCAGCAGGCCTTTTGTCCGAGGGTCCGGACACACACACACACACACACACACACACACACACACACACAGATGGATGGACTGATGGATATTACCCCTCTTTTCCATTATAATTTACAACCCCCTCAGAAGCCTCATCATTCAGCCAATGGTGTGTTTGACTAATGTCTGGCAGATGTTCTAACGCTACACGCCAACTATTGTCGCAGGGCTGGGGTCAGTTCGCTTCTAATTCAGGAAATGGAGATTCTTCTGCGCTCAAAAACTATAAATCTTCCTCCATGAAAAGCCTCATCCCTTCTAGGCTCCGTGGTTATTACATTAGTTTCATTTTACACTTTAACTGCATGCAGAGGCCACCAAGCCTGCACTGCGCGTGTCAACCTTCGGAACAATGTGGAGGACATGCATCCTGTCTTTTAGTCAGATTATAGAAATGCATGCACTATAGCTGGATTTAACTTGAGGAAAAATAATTTAAAGCCCTGAAGTAATTTTTTTGTCTTTTCTTTGATGATGTTTGTGGAGCAGCTGAGGACCAAAGAGGCCATAAACTCAGTAAAGATGATCCTCAAGGGTGTTTTTATACAATGCTTACTGAAGTGTGCATACTGTTATCAGGTCAGTATTAAAGGGAGAAACACTAAGATCCTCCACTGTTTTTTATATTATATGGGAATTATTAGAATTGGCGTAATGCCCTCATGGTGTGAACCCTGTGCTATTGGCAAAGGATTTGAGTATTTAAAGGAATATTACAGTATTTTTAAACTTTTGTCTCATTTTTATAATTGTGGCCATTCTGTTAATGGGTCATAATAACTTTGCACTTGCCACCTCCATTGTATCGATTCAGGAGAAACAGCAAGCTGGTCTAGAATAAGATCCCTATACAGTTAAGTGCAATCAATTCAGAGAACTACTTTTTTGTTTTCTTTCAGCTGGACTCAGAGAGAGTCATTTGGAATTATTTATGTGAAATTGAAAGATATTTAGAAAGCTTTAGGAGGCTTATGCTGTTTCCCCTGAAATACGTTGTTTTGCAAGAGTCACTTGAATCAGTGTAGACTGGAGCAGGCTGTTCTCATTTCTCTGTTTGGTTCGGGTTAGGGGTTAGGTTCATTTATTCTCTTTACATATGAAAAAACATATTCAGTTCAAAAGTTGTGAATCACTGCACGTATACTTGCATGCATCATTTATGTTGGCATTGGTACATCTAATAGATGGCACTAGAAGGCAGCTTCAGAAGTTTCTGACCACAACAAACATCGCAACAGTGAATGAGGTTGTATATTCTTGTCACTACATGACAGACGTGTTTTGTTCCACCATTTAAAAAATGTCTTCGTCATGTCTTCGTCATACTTGTACATTTTGTCCATAACCTTTCAGAAAATGTGCACAAATATGGATGAAATGAACGCAGAGTACGGGCAAGAGATTCCATCCATCAACGGCAAACATAAATGAGCCATAATATCTGCAAAAAGCAGTGCACTATGATTCGTATGTTATCGTGAGCCAGGAGGCTGTGATCACGTGACCTATGCACTGCAGGCTGTCCTCCCTCATATAACGCAAGCAAAGGAGGAAGTCACCTGACTGAGCGTAAAAAGAGTGAGAAGGTGGATGCAGAGAGGTGGTCAGGGTGGATGGAAGGGTCAAACAAACACAGGCCTTTCACCCAGGAGACAATTGTTTGTGTCCCATCTGAAACCGAAAGTCAAATCTTGTTATTTTAAGTTTTGTATGTATATAACACATCATGTTGCCCAACCATGACCCTTATCCCAAATCACACTGAAAAGGATCAATGGGTAGGGGTGCTACTTTGTAAGATATCAAATGAACTTAAGACAAAGTCTGAAAATAAATTAAAAAATCATGGGGTGTGGCATTAGAAAGAAGTGAGCTTACCAGAACTCTGTAGCCTTCTCCTTATCCCTGTGTGATGCTAGCATTACTAACATAACACACCCGAATATCAGACCATAATTCTCATAAATAATGGCGTTTTCATATTTAGTACAATCTATTCATACTGTACCCGAGTATGATGGCTTCTGTCATCATGTACGTGACATTTGTTTATGTTGTCGCTACAGTATAGAAGAAAGCTCCAATCACACAATCCCAAGCCCATTAAATGGAGTCGACCTTTTCATTATTCCTACGATTTATATTTTGGAGACAGTGTCAAGAACAACCTCTCTCCTGTCTTCCTACTTTATCACTAATAGTCATGCAGTTCAGACTATGACATCGCCATGTGCTGCACATATACACATGTTTCTGGAGAGATTGGTGGCGTTGAGAAATGCCTTTGCAACTCTACTTGCCGACTGCTCCTCGTGTTATAAGTAGTACACCACCTTGTAATACTTGGTTTTCACACCTGATGCAAACTGTACCCGAGCTCCCATGAACCGTACTCGAGACCACCTTTTCAAGTCGACCTAGGCATGGTACGGTACACAATGTTCACACTAATCAAAAGGACTGGACTCTGGGGTCAAGTATACACAGATCCAGAGCCCGGTTCCCTGATGTGAGAGCCGTCTAAGTCTCCTGATTTTTCTTCTTTTTTTTTTTTTTTTAAGAATCCATCATCTGAAAAGATATCAAATCAATGCCGGGAGTGAAGTGTCGCTTTCAGCTGAAGTGATTTTTCCGGCTCAGAAGGTGGTGTCCCATAGTTTATTGTCAGAGTGGATATATTCATGTATATAGCTTTCTTCTTCTGTCGTGAAAATATTCCTTTTGAACATGACCAGTTGTTGTGAGACCCATGACAAAATACTACAGGCAGATATACTGTAAGTGCTGCTTGCATCATTTAAATTATTGTCAGAATGATTACACTTCCTAGCTGATGTTTTAAAGCCTTTATTTGATGGCCTTGGTAGTGTTGCCGCTGGAATTTCTTAAAATTAACAGATTTGCATTAAACATTGTTGCATCTTGCTGCAAAGGGGATGTTGCCATTTGCAAATAGGATGAAACAGTGCAGATGTGGTTGTAAATATCTGATAGTGGTATTAATTTGTGTAGCACCTTTAACATGTCAGAGTCTACATGTCTGAGGAGAACTTTGTTTTTTGCTCGGTGTGGATGTGCAGTTTTTTGGCAGTGTAGCAGCTCACATGTCAAGATAAAAACTCTGCCTCCTTTCAGGCAGAAGGAGCGACAGGAAGACAGAAAGAGTGAACGTTTTGACGTTGGATATGACAGCTGGCACTATCACTGAACAAACTTGTAGATATAACACCAAAATGAAAGTTGAGAAGACATCTGTAATCATCTGTAGCTGTTGTCTGCAACAGTAAATCTTCCTCCTATCAGTCCCCAAAGATGTTTATATATGAGGTTTAATATCGTGAGACAATTCAGGCATCATGGAAGTTGGTTTTGAACTTTCTGCTTGTTGTCACCTATCAAATGCCTACTGGTACTGACCCATCCCACAGGCCGCTGTGTCTTTCCGTCTGTACACACAAACAGTGTTTCTGGAGACCCAGTGCCGGTGGTTACTATGGGGATAAGGGGTGAGCGGGAGAGGGAGTCGAAGTGAGTGAGGTAGAGAGAGGCAGGCCGTGGTTTTGAGGTGTAAAGCGTCATAAATAATGGAGGCTGCACCTCACATTGAAATGCAAAGGCTGGAGCTCGGGCCTGAGCAGAGGTAATGCTGGCTTTTTGAAATTTATTTTTCATAAGCGTGATCCCCCCCCCTCAGCCCCCCAATCACACACACACATACACACCCACTGCTCCTCATAACCAAGGCAACTCTGCAACCCCCCATCCCGTACAGAAAACATACTTCAACATACGTTTGAATTCCAAATTTCATCAAGTCTGCCAGAATAGATTGTGTTTTATTGAATTCAGTCATTCATCAATCGCACGTCAGAGGCAATATCAAAGCGGGGCTAGTTACTGAGGCATCCTCATAGATATATATCAAAATATTTCATCTTTCTCCTCAATGGAATGAGAATTTATTGTGGTAATAATATATCTGCATATCGTTTATATGGGACAGGTATTAAAAAGCTGCACTGCTTATTTCATTGCTTATTTAAAGTCAAAGTTGTTGATAAACTGTAGTTAATTTTTATTTTTTTTTATTCATTTTAAGACGAGGATAAAATTTCTGCACACCTCAACTCTGTGTGGGAGTGAGAGAGTAGCAAAAGGAGAGAGCCCAGACATTCTGTATGTGCATTTATGTATATGTTTGTGTGTGTGTGTGTGTGTGTGTGTGTGTGTGTGAGAGAGAGAGAGAGAGAGAGAGAGAGAGAGAGAGAGAGAGAGAGAGAGCATACACACACACACACACACACACACACACACACATACACACACACCTTTGTGTTGCATTGTGTCCACAGTGACATGCCAGCATCAGCTGAAGAAAAAGAAGCCAGACATTCAGCCAGAATGTGGATGAGACTCCTAACTACATATGACTGACTGAGGCCACTCATATGTAGCCTTTACGTGTGTGTGTGTGTGTGTGTGTGTGTGTGTGTGTGTGTGTGTGTATATGTGTGTTGAAAGAGAGATATGGTCACCATTGTGGTTTTTCTCCAGGTTTTTTTTTTTTTCAGTTTTTTTTACATGCAGTTATCAGCTCCAGTCATGTCCTTAAAGGATTTCCACCATTGAATGCTCACGTGAATGCATCATCCCTGATTAGACATTACTGATGATGCATCATTTGAACGTCTTTACCATCTTAATCAGTGTCGTTTGAGCATAACAACTGCTGGATTTTACATGAAGTGTGCATGTTCTCCCTGTCTCACCGTGGGTTTTCTCAGGGTTCTCCAGTTTCCTCCCACAGCCCAAAGACATGCAGGTTAATCGGTGACACTAAATTGCCTGTAGGTGTGAATATGAGCATGAATGGTTGTCTGTTTCTGTGTGTGAGCCCTGTGATAGTCTGATGACCTGTCCAGGGTGTACTCCCCTCCAAATGTTGTCAAAATCAGTCTAGTAATATCCAGATACATTATAACTGAGGTATCTTTGTAGATGTGTGGTTCCTTTATTTCAAGTCGTCCCGTCAATGCTCTCTTATTCTACCTTTTTGATTCTCTACTGTGCACTACTTAGTAAAGGCAAAAAAGAATTAGATAGTATTTTCACAAGCTTTCCAATTCACAACAGCAATATCTGAGATCTCAGATTAGATATCACACCGATTAATGGATACACTGTCCTCAATATATATTTTAAGAGGTAGAACTTAAACTTTTAACCAATTTCTTCAAAAATTCCCTTCTAAGAAAAATAGACAAGACTTGAGTGGGACATTAGAGGTCTATAAATGTCCCAGATCATTTAATTTTCCCTTAAACCCTTAATGAATTTATGTGGTTGCCCGTTTTGTGCCATAGTCAGTGTATTACATATAGTACATGGCAGTCGGCACGCCCCCAGTTTGGAGAAGCAGGCAGAAGTACTGACATGGAAGTACCAACTGTATTGCAACAAAATGTATTTAAGACACCCAGAAAAATCAGTATCAGTTTAAAGGTACGCTATGTTCAGAATACTTCACTGCTCCACCTTGAAGGAGTCTTTCTAACATGGAACTGAAACTGTTTCATCACTCTCAGACTCCATTGAGTAGAACAGAAACTACTGCCTAGTTTAGTTTGGGTTGTTTGTGCTATTGTGTGACTTTAGTGTTAAAAGGTTTATTCAGATTTAGTGAAGCTGCAAAATACAAACTACCTAACTAATCGAGGCAGCGGTAGACCAGCAGCTCCCATATTCAGCAACGTAAAATTACTGTTTTTGTCACTGGAGTCTGGGGTCGTAAAGGCATAGATGGAGAACAGCTTCACTGTTGTAAAGGGCTGTCTGAAGACAAGGTAAACTGGTGAAAATACTTTAAATATAGTGTACATTTAAACTGATAATGATTTTTCTTGAGGTGGCTAAATCACGTGTTGCTGTGATGCTGTCCCATCCAAAGCAACACATTGCTTAGATTTCCAGTCACTACTCCTACCTACTGGTCCAAACTGGGGGTGTGCATCTACTTTCTGAAATACACTGACTATGGATAAAGTACCTCATACAATCCCACTTCAAAAGATCCAAACTATACCTTTAAATCCAAATTGATCATTTTGGCATTTATTATTTTTTGTAAGTGAAAGTGAGTGAATTTATCAGCCAGTATTTACTTTACAGTTTTTCATTTGACATACACAGTGTATATAAAAATAGCCAGCTCAGTGCTTTAAAACTCCAGCCAGTGTTGTGTTTTCCTTATCCACCTGTCTCTGTCTTGTCTCTCCACACCATCTGTGTTAAGAAGCTTTCAGAGAGGTGTAGGACTATTCTGTATAATCAACATAGCAATCAGCACCACTCTTCCCCTGACACACACACACACACACACACACACACACAGTCTTAAGGCTAGCTGGCGTCAGGCCAGAGCATCAATAAAGCCAGTGTGAGTTTGAGAGCCATTTAAGGACCATTTCGCCCCAGACCTACAATCCTCCATACTGCTCACTACAGCACCTTGGTGACCATCAGGCTGACCCTGCTGAGGCAGAGATAGAGGGAGTGAGAAGTGAAGAGGGGAGAACGGGGATGAATAGGCAGAAGCAGGGCTGAAGAGAGAGACAAATTGAGATGGAGAAATTGTGAATGAAAGTGGGAGAGTGAGAGAAAAGAGATTGTAGAGGAGAGAATTAGAAAATAAAGGAGGGAGAGGTAAAGAAAGTGCTGAAGAGGGAGATTGAGAGACAAAGAGAAGGTAGTTGGGTTTCTAACCACCTTTACAGAAAATTTTCACAAACTTTCGAAAGGTTGCAAGGAAGGAAAATGAACTAGGTCTTCCATTTTCTAATTTTATCAGATGGGCTCAAGTTCAAGTTTGGAACCTGAATATCAAAAAAACAAGTTAAACTGAAATGGACTGAATTAGACCAAGGGTTGCTGTCACAAAGGCATTTTAGACTGGTCTGTCTCTCTCTGTCAGTCAAACGCAAGCTAAATGGTTTCACAAAAATAACGAGGGACTTATTTTAAATCTAAAAAGGTTAGCCATCCTCATCCCCCAAAGCTAACTTTGAGCCACGTTTCCATGGTAACAATCAGTGACACCAAATGACAAAAGAAAGAGGGAAGCACGGCTCATAATTTGTGGTTTGCTAACAATGTTGTGGAGCAAGTAATGAGAAAGCAAAGAGTTTATAGAAAGTGCAGTAACTTGTTGGAAACATAGAGCAGCGAGGACATGGATGGTTGTTTTTATTTGGATATTATCCTGAGCCTGGCTGACGAGTTAGCAGAAATACTGAGCCCCACATTAAGAAACCACAACAGCTCAGCTCTGCTACAGGTCTGGACTGTGAAGAGATTTTCATGCTTTTGGAAGTGTTTTTTTTTTTTTTTTTTTTCTGTCTTGAATACATTTTCCCAATAAAATGTCCTACGAGAGGGCCTGTTCAGTCTCGTTCAGAAAAAAGTCTTAATTTACCCCAAATTCTTGGCAAATTAGTCCTGCTTAGGACAACTTCAGGCAGTGAATGAACTCAGACATCTCTATGAAGTCTGACAGTTAGTTAGATTGAAGTTATAACCAAAGTCTCTCTGACTAAAAAACTGCTCTTGGAGTCAAGCCAAATGTAAGGTTGTAACCAAAAATTAAGACTAAACTTGAGACTTGAAAACAACAATATCAAAATCTCTCGTATGTTAATGTACAATGAAACTACAACAAGATAGCGTCAGACAGGCCTTGCACAGCCACACAGCTTGACTATGTTATTATTAGGACTGTGCATTACATCTGAAGACTTTTGAACTGACTTTGACTTCCCCCAAAACACTTATCAGCAGTTGTTATTTTCTAGTGTACTGGCTTGTGACTTCACTGTAAAACCACAATACGTTTCTCTACATAGAAGTGAGACCTTGTACATTTCTGAGATAAGTATTTCATGCAGGTTGTTGAAGAGGGGTCTCCTATCAATGGTTTCCTGAGGGAACGTTCCCAGGAATACACATCCAAATTATTTCTCTTTTCCCAGGAAATATGATGGGAAAAACTAGACATTCTAGGCAAAAACCAAATATTCTGATAGGTATTAAACATACGTATCATACAAGTACAATGAATGCACGAAGGCCAAGAAGAATAACAGCGCTAACGTCACCTCACTAAATCCCTGTCCTTGTCCACTGTCAACTCAGACATCCACAGAGCCACTGTACGATATGACAGATATTGCTGTTGTGAATTGGAAAGCTTGTGAGTTAAAATATACTATGACTGCTGTAAAAAATAATACAGCATTGGAGATGTATCCATCTGAGACATACAAAATTCAGATGAAGATGGCACAATTTTATTTATATTTTGCTTCTAGGAGATGCACTGTGAGAACCGAGGACCAGTCTTACTTTGCTGAAAAGATTTGTACATCAGCAGGAATGTAGCACATGAAAGCATTGCTCCATTTATTTAAACGTAAAAGTGCAATAAAAATATGACAGATATGACAATATGACATATATAACAGATGTGATAAATAATTGAGACTTCAATATCTTTTAAAACAATCGCGATTATCATTTTAGCCATAATCATACAGCCCCAATGTTAAGTTCCTTTTAGCCTAGCAAATTCAACTGTTGTACACTTGGTTAACCAACCACCCAAACCCAACCAGCAAATCGCCTACTTTATGCAATAAAATAGCACATATGTGAGGACCATTTCAGAACCCTGCTGCACTCCCCAAGGTGTGTGTGTGTGTGTGTGTGTGTGTGTGTGTGTGTGTGTGTGTGTGTGTGTGTGTGTGTGTGTGTGTGTGTGTGTGTGTGTGTGTGTGTGTTTGAGAGAGTGGAAGAGAGGGTGGAAGGTGGGCTATTGCTTGCATTCTTTCTGTAAGTTATTAATAACTTACTCAGAATGCTGCTTTGTCACTTTTTGACCCACTCAAACCCCTGATATTTTCTGGTAAGCTTAGTCAAACCTGCCCCACCTGGATCCTGCAGGTTGGTGGTCGAACCTGCGCATCACTGCTTGATTAACATAAATGGTGCTCTTTTGCCATGATAATTATTTATACCAAATAATACACAAAAGTGGTCAGGTTTTGAACCAAAAGGGTTTATGTATATTGATACATTTATTTAAAGAATGACCAATACTTGATCAATGTTTTGACTGTAACTAAAGTTATCTTAAAAACAAGTAATTTCCCAGGATATCCAGAATAGTTCTGCTGCCGGGACAGAAAATGGCTTCTTTTTGGTAGAAGTATTTATCATTACCAACATATCTGTCTGTGTTGCATCTCTTTCTTCCCTCCTCAGCTCCCATTTTTGTCTTCTTCCGCCCCTCCTCTTCAGTTTCCCTGTCCAGTTAAATCTGTCCATCTACACATACAGCTGACCTGTCCACTTATTGATCTACTTACACTCTCTTCCTCATGTACATTACATGCTAAGTCATCAAAAACCCACCAGTCATTTTCATTAACACTTTTACTATCACCGGTTAAGTCCATCGACCTCATCCTGTGCCACGAGATTTCTTGCCAGTCATCTCTTCTTCTTCGCCACCTCTCTCACTCCCTCCGTCATCTTGCTTTAATTCATTTTCTCTTTTTATTCGCTCGTAATACTTGGCCTCTCCACTCACTTTTTCATCTGTCGAGCCTCGGCCTCTCTTCAAGCCCTCGTCGTCTCGTCTGTCTCCAACCATCCCTCTTTCCTCTGCCCTACATCTCTCCCTCCCTCCCTCCCTCCCTCCCTCTCTATTGATCCAGCCATAGTTTTCTGTCTTCCCTGTGCTGGCTGGCTGGCTTTAATCAATATAGATAATTGTCTGCTTTCTCTTCATGCCAAACACCCTGTGTTTTTTCTCAATGAATCTAGGTCTTTCCCCTACGCAACCCTCCCTCCTTCCCTCCATGCGGGAATCCCTCCGTTAATGACAGGAGATAACCTGCTTTCCTTACCGATTTTTTCCCTCCGATCCCTCTCACCCCCTCCCTCCCCCCTCTCGTTCTCTTGTTCATCGATTACCGTGAGATATCGCCCCGCGTGCCCCCGTCAACAAATGTAAACACACCGGGCCACGTGGCTCAACTGTGAGTACAAACACACGCCGATATACAAATATTCAGATTCAGCTAGACCAACACACGACCAGGCACGGTCAGGTGGGAGCCGCCGGAGAGATCCTGATATGACATTATGATCATACATGGCCCTAATATATGTGCATCTGAACCAGTACTACAAATATTATTCCATTTTATTCCATTTGACAACATTGAGAGTCTGAAATAAACCCACTCATTTCTATACAGCACATCACTTCCTGTGTACTACTTTACCTGGAATAGCTTAGTGTTTAGAATAATTTTTATTAAAGATATACTACGCAGGACGTTCCTTAAAAACAGTGTAGTCTTATACAAAAGTAATCCCTTTCAGTGTGTGGTGGCATATTCATTTGCAGAGTCTCTGCCCTTTGCCTGTATTTTCTTATTTTCTTCTTCTTTTGCTTTGCTTGGTACATTGGTAGGCACATTGCTCAGGTGAGGTAGGAACTTTATTAAAAGGTGATGAACAGGTGCCAGAACATAAGAAGCACACATCCAAGAGGAAGCTATAAAAATTGCAGAAAAAATGCATATGTAGTAAGGAGAAAAAAGCCAACAAAGCTGTGATTGGCTTTCACTTTTGCTGCATATTGTTTACAAACAGAAGCCAACGATTTCTGCATAGTATACCTTAAATTAACTATTTTAGGACAAAGTAAAATTTCATAGAAACATTTATTTGTATCAAGTAACTGTGGTGCTCAACGGCACTGAAAAGAGGTAATTAATGAAGTCATTCTCATGCACAGTTTGTACATATATCTACAAAAATTAATGCACTGCAATTTGTATGTAACCCATGTAAACTTGAGCCAGTAATTCATGTATAATCCATGTTATTGGGAAAGTTGTGATCATAAGTAAGGAGGCAGGTTGGGATGGTTGATGGGTCAACACATGGGTACATTGTTGTAATTATGAAGTGAGTTGCTCCCATAGTGTGTTTAAGTGATGATCTCACCTCTAATAATCTGCAGTTCATATTACAGTAACAGTTTATAGTTACACATTCGTATTCTGTCCAGTAATCACCAGCCTTTCCATCAAAGCATCAATCACTAATACACAGAGTGATAATTAGCCAGATCATCATCAACAGACGTAGCATTGTGTCAGCAAAGGGGCTAAAATTAGCTCATTCTCCCGTGTGTCGTATTTGTTAGTGGTTTTTTGTCCAGTGGAAAAGGGGCTTCAGATGTACTAAAATAGCACCTAGCACCCACCCATTGTGCACATCCAGTAAAGATGGCACATGATTGATAACTTTATAAGCTCTATAATTTTTTCTGTCAGATAGTGTGTGTCATTAGCTGTTATTTGTCACAAAAGTAAATTGGCTGCTTTGATTTGTTTTGATGTATTGCCTAAAATACTGTATACCCTCAGTTGTCAGTTTATTAGGTACACCTGGCTTAAACCACTACAGTCTTAATACAACAACCCTGCAGTAAATCCTCCCCTTATTAAGGTTATAATCCTCAGTTTTTGTTTAAACTGTTTTAGAGAGGTGTGAATTAACCTGAATAGATATTTTGAAGGATGTTCACTCAAATTGTGTGGCAGTACACTAAAAATATTTTTTATTTTTTTGTCCATCCCATTTATATTTATATGTATTTGTTAAATCATTTGTTCTTTCAAAAATTTCTAGCTGAAAAAAGAAGCAGAAAACTGAAAATAAAATAAAATGTATTTTATCAAAAAAATGATACCAACAATATTAAGGATCACTGACGCCACAGACTGGATTTTTAAACTGTAGAAGGATAAACTTAGCTTGACGCTCAGATAGATATACCGCACAGCATTTAAAGACACAAGTCTGAAAGCAGGCAATACAGATGAATCTTTTTTTCTTTCCCCTCCCCTGCTCGTATGGACATTATTACACCAGACCTGCACATGAAGGCAAACATCTGAAACGTACACAATGCAGCCGCTCCCTAACAGCATGCGGTCCTGGCATCCACACAATTAGACGCTATAGGGGGGTATGGCAAGGCCACACTGTAATTACATAGCTCTATATGAAGCTGAGTGGGGTGGGGACGGGGGGAAGCAAAGGGTAGCGTGTGCTATATACTGTGCTGCATTGTGACCCGAGCTGCTGCATTGAAAACCTGGCTTACAATCAATAGTGTTTCATCAGAGTGAATAGAGAGGTGAGCACATTGAGAGCATTGAGTCAAGTCAACTTTATTTATGTAGCCCAATATCTCAAATTTGCCTCAAGGTGCTGTACAGTCTGTGCAGCATATGACACCTTCTGTCCTTAGACCCTCGATTTATATGAGGAAAAAATGGAAGAATCTGCGGATCAGACTGACGTGCAATACAGGGCTCAAAATACTTTCTCTGTTCACATGCATTGGTGCATGTAACTTTTAAAATTACATAAAGCTTTTTTCCACACCATTTTGTCTATTTGTCCTTCTTTATCTGCCGTTCTGCCATGGCTGCAGCTGGGTCCAGTTGAAATTACAGAAATGGACATTGAAACTACTTTGAATTTTATATGTCCATAGGAAAATTTTAGTAGCTTCTCAGCAAACCTGATATGGAAAGTTTTTTTAAATCATACGATGACATCTTTAGTGACGTCTTTTCTTCTATTTTATATGAATATTTATTCATATTAATTTCTGAATAAATATTACAGTCTGAATATTGACCTCCACGCACTACTAACTTGTCACAATTATAACAGCTTTCAGTGCTGTTTGTAAATATGAGTGAAACCAAATGTGAAGTTGGGAAGTTTTCATTAAAAAAAAAAAGCTTCATACAAAATAAAAAGCACTAAAACCCCATATGAAGAGGTGTGTCCTGTGTGTCCAGTGTAGTGATACATTTTGATATTAAATTTAAGTCCCTGGGTCACATTACAGGGAAGTTATTGGATAAAAAACATGAATTTTCCTAAAAAAAAAAAGAAAATAGAAGAAGCACTAAAACCTCTTATGAAGAGGTGTGTCGTGTGTGTCCAGTTTAGGGATAGTATGTGTTTTTTTAAGCAGTAATACACTGATGATCCTGTAGTCAGCCCCCAGCAGTTAAACAGAGGGCTGGGAGGTGAGCTCACCGCCCTCCTGCAGCCAATACCAGGTGAAACTGAGTACGAAGAAGCGGCTGGGTCCGGATTGAACGTCTGTCGAATATCTAATTTCAAGCTAACTTTACCGTGGTGAGGCCGCTGTGCCTGGCTTGACCCCAGTGTTTTATGGTGCTGCTGTTGGCTGTGCTACTCTGTCTCGTCTGTCCGAGTGCTGTCAGTGTCCCCTTTTTGCTCCACAACTTTATCTGTTATTAATGTGTTTTTTATACTGCGTGAGAAAATGGACACAGGGCGCGCATAGACTGTGACATGAGGGCACGCAAAAAGTGACAACTGCGTGAGTCTTACAGTCAGTGTGTGAGTTTTATGTACCGGTGCAGTGTATATGCACGAGGTATTTCAAGCTTTGCAGTATATATTGTGTGTACTGAATAGATCAATTTTGTGAATTTACAGTATTGACAATCAGGATATGAACTCGCACCATTCACATAGAGGAAGAATGAAAGAGAGACAAGAGGAAAGGTAGGAGATCCAGATCCAAAACATCTAGAATAAGTCACCAACAGTCAGGAGAGAGAACTCTCAGGAAGACCAATGATCCAGCACAGAGAAGCCTGAGTGAAAAGGGAGATCAAGTAGACCCCTTAAACCCTCTTGTTTTGGTAGAGGAGACAAAAAGGAGCTGTGTTCAAGTCATTGGTACAAATTTCAACAGGGCCTGTAGCTGCAGTGAGGGGAGCCAGGACCACCATGGGCAATCGCTCATCAAGTGCAGTTACAGTTGACAGACCAATGTGGCAAGTGGTGAATACATCAGCACCAACGTTACAAGGACAAGCTAGTGTCACTTCAGATTTAATAAGAAAGTGATCTGGATGTGACGGAGTAAGAGCAGAAACCTCGATCCCGCGAGATAGAATCAAGTCAAGGATGTTTCACACTGCGGGGAATCAACAAAACCAAAAGTATTAGGAAGCTTTACTTCAGTGATCGCAGGGTTTATTCAGGTTTCTTCTAAAGAAGGGAAATAAGGGCCAGGTCATCTTTGGAATGAAGTGGAGTGGAGATGGTTTTAATACAAAACCCTCAAATGAGTTGAGTTAATATCACGTTTGAAGGTTGAATTAGAGTAGACTTAACAGATTAAGGCAACACCATCATCTTGTTGAGGAGCCCGTGCAACATGACATAGGCACAGGCATTTCCAGTCAGGCCTCTCGATATGATCCCGAGGCTCTGAAATCGAGGTCCTGCACTTTTTACACACGCCATTCTTCCCAACCACCTCCTTGCGATCCCTGTTCGTTACATGAATGTAGTGTTTCATTACCTGAAAGAAACATTGTCTCTGAACATAATTCAGGATGGGAGGGCTGCTTGAAGGAGCTGATAGAATCACATTTCACTGAGGTTGTACCTTGTGTCATTTCACAGGACAAATTAATGATCAATCGATTAAATAAAAGATTGATTGATGGGCATTGGTCTACTTTTTAAGATAGGAGAACATTTTAAGTTTCACACCAACCAATCATATCCAGGCTATGGAGAAGAATTAAATCATTTATTAGGAAGAATTTGGTAGACAGTGATCAAACCAAATCTGCGTGTCTTGTTGGGGCTGCAGCTTTTAGTAACAGGCCATGAGAGAAATTTTTTGTTTACCATTCAGATATTTTAGGACTTTAAGAGGTGCTTTGACCACCGGCAGTAGTAGGAATGATAATTAGAAAAAGTAAAGAAATCACGATGTCTGTCGCAAGGTAGCAGCATCATACAGTATAGAAATTGGGGGTCTTAGTATGTGTATTGAAGGTTTCGCCGTTAATACAGTGAAGATTTCACACACACATAGACGCAGGGGTTTAACAAAGGGGAAAGGTAACAGATGAACAAGTTCGTCACATGGTTAGCCTTCAAGAAAACTCAGGACAAGGAACAACATTGTAGCTGAAAGAGAAGAGTGTACAGAACATAATCAAGGCCATGACGTATAGCAACAAGTTCCATAACAACAACAGCAACTAAATGTGTGGTCTCTACTGTACTGTATTTAGAATTTGATGTTTTAGTAGGATAGAAATAGTGATTCTTGTGGGAAGTTTTAACTTTGCTTCTAACCGACCTCCGTTTTGCATCTCTTTTTTGGTGCAGTAAAAATCCCGAACAGAAAACGTACCCAAAATTTGAGCGTTGGATGCAATGTGATCAAAATTTAGCATAAAGCAGAAGACACACACCATCCTTATCTCACCTCTTCTTCTCTCGCAGCTTTGTAACTTTACTCACCGCTGAGAGGCCGACTCTTACCGCAGCATTTCGGCCATTTTGAGCTTGTTTTTTGTGTGTGTGTGTGTGTGTGTGTGTGTGTGTGCACGCGTGCGTGCGTGTGTGTGTGTGCACGTACATGTACTTGTGCACGTTGTGTCTGTGAGTGAAAGTGTGCTGGTGCAGAGAGAATGGACCCTTATCCAATTTGTACTGGTCAGTGGTGTGAAATGGCGGTAGGTCAGTCAGCCAGGCAGTGTGTGTGTGTGTCTGTTACTGCCTGCGTGCGTGTGCATGTGTGTGTTTGTGCGTGTGTGTTTTTGCGTGTGTGTGTGTGTGTGTGTGTGTATGTGTGTGTGTGTGTGTGTGTGTTGAGGAGAGAGTGTTCTTAGTTGCACATCACACTGTGCAGGTCCAGTGTGCTTTCATCTACAGTGAATAAAGACCAACACACACACACACACACACACACACACACACACAGAATAAAGGCATGATTATGGTAAACAATGAATACACATAGCGTCAGGCATGATATTACATTGAAATGTATAATGGCCTCATGCTGGCATCCCTGTGTGTGTTACAGTCTGAATGAATGCACACGCACACACACACACACACACACACACTTTCCACCCACGAAAACATAGACTTTTCCATTAAATTGGTCGTTATTGTATAGTCTACCCCCTATGGATCTGATCCATACAATGTCACACACATCTCTTCTCTTTATGGTTGTTACAATTATCTCTGCACTGGAAGCCTGTAATTGTGTATGTATGTGTATATGTGTAATGGACTTACCTTAACCTGATGTGATTATTTCACCGTATTTTTTTTATTTCTGTCTATATCGTCAAAGCAGCTGTGTGGGATCTTAAACTGCCTCTGTCGCATGCTTTTTAAATCATTCACTTTTTTTTATCGGTAAAAAAGAAATGATTTGCTTATGGAGTTATGAAAAAGCTCTGATTGAAAAGTCTCATGTAAAAATCACTCCAATTAAGCAACCTTGAGGCACCTTGAGCTTCTATCATCGTTTTGTTTTTCCGAGGAATTCGCTAACGCTCAGGTCAAGTTTAAAATCGCCTCACATATAGAATTTCCTTTTGGAATAGATAAAACAAAGTGAAAGCACATTTCAGAGAAACACTTCTAAATCAGCCTAATGCAGAGGAAAACCACTCCTGATCAAACCCGTGGTCAAACAGCAGGCGATTTGTCTGTAAAAAGTTTACAAACACATACAAACACACATAAAGAACACACTCGCTTGAGGACTCGCGGTGGCTTAGCAGTGCCACAGTCATTGTCTTCATCTGTAATTGTGTATTTTTCTGTGTGTGTCTGTCCATGTGTCATTTGGTGAGTGAACATAAGTGGGTCTGGGGCGGTCTGTTGATGGAAGGAGTGTAAAAATAGAGAGATAACAGCCACTCTGGAGCGAAGGAGTTGAGGGAGGGTGGGGGGGGGGTCAGAGCAGGGTGGCCTTGAGCACCCATTCTTCCCTCCAGCCGTCGATTCGTCCATCTCTCTCTTCATCTCTATCTATCTCTTTCTCCCTCCATGGCTGGCTCGCCGATTCGTTCAGCCCACCTCAACAAAATGGAGTTTGTTAAGTGGAAGGCAGCGACGGCGGCCAGGAGGTTACAGATTCAGGCCGGAAAGTTTGAAGGCTTGACTCTCAGATCATCCAGGGAGAGCCTTAAAGGAAAACATTTGATTTGTTGCTGTTGTTTTTTGTTTTTTTTGCTGTGATCTATGTTGGACATGCTGTTTGTACATGAGAATGTGTTGAATCATTCTTCACCAATCAGAGGAGGCCATTTGTTGCTTTTGATTCTTGTCGATGATGAAAACAACTTTTTAAGCCCCTTTCCTACTGGACAAAAAAGCCCACTACCACCCACCAACATCTGACTTTTGTGTTTAATGGGAAATGTTACAATTGGCATCCACTCCCAGGACAAATGACTCAGCAGCAGTTCATGGTATTTATCAGTTTCTATAGAATAACCCAACCCGTAAATAAAGAAATAGTTAGCCAACTTAATTCATAATGCATCAACATTAATTATTAATTATTCTCAGACAAGGACATTTAAACTTAGTGAAAGGCCTGCTGTTGCGACAGTTTGACCACCCGTGACAGGCTGACAGATGCACGAGCAAGTTGTCGATAGAGTCAAGTGTTTGGAATAGTTTTAAAATTTGTGGAGATCAGCGTACCGCAAAACAACAACAAGCTTGGCAAATCACCTGAAAACTCTGGATAGCATCTAAGCCGTCTTGCGAATTAGCCGTGTTCTTTTTTTCTAGCTATTATGGCTAATGTTCAACCGACATGCTAACAAAGTGGCTAATGTGGCGTTATTTTAGGTGCATTGACTGATAAGGGATGTCCTCAGGTCTTTGATCCTTCTCCTCTCAAAGCTAAAAATATTTCTCAACAAAGCTTCAATGTCCCCAAACTGGTGTTTAAGACAGCTGTGGTTTACGAACGTGTTTTCTGGCGCGTACATGACTCTGCTCTACTGGCAGTGGCAAAGGAGTCTCACTAAAAGTAGGCCTTTTAGTGTGTTTTCCTGTGTTTAAACCACCTGCATACACGGTCTAATTTTGGTGGGAAAAAGATAATAGCCTATTTAGTAAGATAATTCACCTGCTACACTCCTTTCCTCCATCTCTCAATCCTTTTTCATCTCTGTCTAAAAAAAAAAGTCATGTGCAGGGCACATATGTGTTACCTCATGCACCTGCATCCCTAGTGGCACTTTTGTCAGGTGGTACATGGTCCGTACTTTCAAATGCTTGTCCTTGATCTGCTGTGGTTTTGATTGCACCTCATTTGTGTGTCGCTTTGGACAAAACCGTCTGCCAAATCTTTTATATGCTAATTATAGAAATTATATGTCATATACAAATTTTAGTATATATTATAGGTTTATGGGGTGAGGATGTTGACTATGAGCTATACTTTGTCACCCTCATTTCTTATCCTCTGATTTTTTCTATTGTTATTTAATGAAGCCACAAAAAAGTAACCAAAAATAATAATCAGTTAACAGAGCATTGTCACATCTGTGTCGCTGTATTTAATGCATATTTGTCAACAGGGACAGATTTCATTTTTAAGCCCTGTTTATTTTTGATTAAATAATGAAAAACAGGTTAGATTTGAAAATGGTACTAAATCTTGTCTTTTGCTAAGTGTTTGGGGAAATATTAAAAAATGAAAGCATGACATACATGTGTGATTTGTAGCATCTGTTGTTTGGTTGAATGTTGTTTTGTATTATGTATTTTTGCAAATTTATTTGAAACTGTTGATAACCTTGGACGCAATACATGTTTTTTTTCTGATAAAAGTAAAATCAATTCAAAATGTAGATAGGACTGCAACTGAGGATTACTCTCATTGTCGATTATTTTCTGATTTAATTGTTTAGTTGTTCGGTCGATGAAATATGAGAAAATGGTTACAAATGGTGAAGTGTGTATGAAAGCCCAAGATGACGTCCTGAAATGTCTTGTTTTGTCCACAACCCAACTCAACAGTTAATCAATTATTAAGTGATTAGTTGTCAACTTTTAAATAAATCACCATCTAATTTGATAATAAATTAGTTTGATAGAAAAAAGTCAAAATTCTCTGATTCCAGCATTTTAGATGTGATTATTTTCTGGTATCTTAACTCCTCTATGACAGTAAACTGAATATCTTTTGGTTGGGGACAAAAGAGGACATTGGAGGACGTCATCTTGGGCTTTGAGAAACACAGATCAACTTTTTCCCCATTTTCAGACAATTAATAGACCAAAAAACTAATAGATTAATTAAAAAAAAGCCACAGATTAATAAACAGTGATAATAATTATTAGTTGCAGTCCTACTGTCATCTCAACCCCATTTAATGGTTTTTGTTTTTGAGATACTAATATTTTTTTCCTTACGTCCATTTCTGTATTTGATTGGCATAATGTGTGACATAATTGTGAAAACACTCAACTTGGACACACTACAATAATTATATATTAGACAGTTTGAGATGAATAGTTTACTGTGATGAATAATTTGTGTTCATTTGGCAGACAGTTTTGTCCTAAGCAACACACAAATGAAATAGAATCCAAACCACAGTACATCAGGAGGGGCCTTTGAGAATAAGAACCTTGCATTATCAAATTAGTTGGCAAATCAATTATAACTTTAATAGCTGACAACTAATTTATTAATCGTTGCAGCTTTTCATAGGTAATGTGCTGTAACTCCAAATGACACTGGTGTTCTCCAGTTGCTCAAGTGGCCAAAAGTAAAACACTGCAGCCACAAACTGAATGTGTGTAACAGTGTGTATCAGAATAACAGAGGTAGTCGTTGGTCCCCATGTCTCTCCACTGGCCCTCTGCCCCTAGGAATGCTGGGAAGTTGGGTGCACAGCGAGGGGGCACAGGGGGTGCAAATCATACCACTCACCCCCCTCCCACTCCCCCACCCCCTCTCATCGCTGGCTCCATCCCATCCCTTCGTCCCTTGGGGTAATTTCAGAACCTGCAACCCCATCCCATCTTATCCTTAAATTCAGAATCTGCCCGAAGCGTCCTGATCCCTGCCTGCTGGAACTGAGGACGGTCACGCTCCCAGATTAGGGATTTCTGATGCAACTGGTCAGGACAGCAGCTCAGCCCCTGCAGCCTGGGATTGTGTTTTGGCAATGTGTGTGTGAGTTTGTGTACTTCTTCATGTGAGTTGCTGCCACATATGAGCGTATTCATGCGAGTGCTTCACCTCTGCTTGTGTGTGCGTGTGTTTGTGTGGAAAGTCTTTTGCAGGAGAGATCATGTTTTCATTCACTCTCATTTACACTCCGCTCTTGCCGGTGCCAGGGCTTTCTGTGTTCGGGTGCGTTGATGTTGCACGCAGGTAAATAAAAGCTTCGTCTCTTGACCTCTCAAAACAAGGAAAGGAGCCCGCAATTTTAAAAGTGAGAAAAAACGAAAGAGAGGTAGAATGGGAGGAGAGGGAAGGGTGTGTTTGACTGGGTTGGATGGGGTGAGGCAGGGAGGGAGGGGGGGCTGTAGGCAGGAGCCAGCGGCCTCTGCGAAAGGGCCTCCAGTGTGTGCGGGTCTGGCTACCCCCTCTGTGGGGCCCCGATCGATACAAACTCAGAGCAATAAAGCTTTCCCCCTGTCATCTCCGCAGAATACAAAGCAGAGCGGGGAAGGGAAGGGGGGAGGGGAGGGTGAGGAGGGATGGGGTGATGAGGAGGGAGGGGGGGAGCTGTTCCGCTAGCCACACCAATTTCCTTACCCCCTTTTTCTCCTCCCTCTTCTTTTTCTCTCCCCCATTTCCAAACCACCTCACCCTCCACCTTTCCTCTTCCTCCTTCCTCTTCTTCTTCTTCTTCTTCTTCTTCTCCCTCCCCGTCCTGTTGACAACGGCCTCAGCCAAAGCGAATAGACTGACAAGCTGCCTGTATTTTATAATTAATGGTGTTTGAATAAATACACTTAATAATTCATCGTTGTTATTTAAGGAGAGATTGATGGGTTGACTTAGAGAAAGTGTAAGAGAGAAACAGAGCAAAGATCAGATCTTGGGAAAGGTGGGAAATGGACGGCAAGAGGAAGCGAAAGCAGCGCTGTGTGGTGATGGAGAGAGAAAGGGGTTTAAATAGAGGGGGGTAGGTGCTGGTAACAGAAAATGGGGATGGGGTGACGGCCGTAGATGAAGGGGGGAAGGGAGTAGAGGCATTACGCTGAGCGAGAGATGGATGTGTCGATGGAGAGGAGCTCGGTGCGAGGGCGGTGGAGGAGATGGAGGTGAGGGGGGTATTTAACAGGACAGGAAAGGAGAGGACAGGAAGGGGTAAGGAGGTCAAATAAGCGCTCTGTTTAATTGGGAGCCAATTTAAGTCGGGTTCAATCGATAAACCTGTAAACCTAACCATCTAACGGCTCGCAGCACGCACCATAGATCACCAAGATCCGTGGCTGGAGGAGAGGATGGCGGGCTGGTTTCAGCACACCTTATTCAGCCATTCATTCGCTCATTTGTTTGTACTTGTAGAGCTATCAAACCTGGAAAAGAACCATGCAAGATCAGATCCTGAATCTGAATCAGAGGTGTCATAAAAAACAGATTTTCTTTACACACTTTGCTGAGATTTTTCACCCCAAATCCAAAGAGTCCAAACATAAATATCCCTGCAGTCACATGACAACCTCATAACTCCAAATTGAAGGATAATGTGATCTCCTATGGGTGGAGAGAATTCTGCCACCCCTGGACTTATGAGCTCCTTTCAGCCCCCGTTGAATAAATGTGGTGGTCAACCTGAAATGGAGGCTGCAGGATTTGGACTCAGAATTAGTGCTGTAGGATCTGAACTCCAAGTGAGAATGAAAATAAGTATTTCAACCAGCTTTTGTCTCTATTTTTGTTTCTTTGTATTTGCAAATTAATAAGAAAAGTGCATGTTTTGAGATTTTTTTTACACACAATAAAACATTTCCATCAGCATCAAAGCTATTGAAGGATTTAAAGAGCATTTTTAAATTTAGTCTCTTTCAGGACAGCATACTACATTTTCTGTTCATTGTGTGGGTTAATTTTAGAAGTAAATTAATATATTATGGGCTTTTTTTTTGATCAGTGATGTATCTATGTTTGGTCAGACACAAAACTGGGATTTCTCAATGCACATTTCGTGTCTCAGAGGCATTAATCTGACCTTTCTTTCATTCCTCATCTCACTTTGTAAGTTGATTTTAGGAGAAATTACTATTATGGTTTTATCCATAAGTCTTTTTTTTCCCAGTGATGCATCCATGTTAGTGCGGACACGAAACCAGGATTTCTCGATGCACGTTTTGTGTCTCAGAGGCTTTTATCTGACCTTTTTTTTTCTCTCTCTTCATCTCATTTTTTGGTCATCTTTCCGTCCACTCTGTCTGTTCGTTTTGTCATTGACTCTGTTGCACACAATCTGCCCCCTCCCTCCTCATCCAATCACTCACACACACCATCAAGGCGAGGCTGTGTGTCTTTGTTAGTCCAATTGTCACCATCTTTTTCCTTCCTGCTATTTCCTGCGAGGACGCTCTGTCACACTGCAGTTCACTATGTGTCCATTTTATTTCTTTTCTTCCACTTTGCTCTTTTCACTTTGTTTGTCCTCTGTTTTTTATTTTCTTACTGTCATTATCATGTTTTATATTTGTGTTTCTATTGCTCATTTACTTGCTTCCTCTGCTCAGTTCCTCACTGACTGTCCCAGGATCTCTCCACTCATCTTTTTACTCTCTCTTTCTTTTCTTTTTTTTGAGGGGGGGATTTTTTTTCTCTAATTTTGTATTTCGGCACACCTCGTTATTTTTTCCACCTTCAGCCATTATCCCCAGATTCCTACATTTTTTTGTTGCCTGTTTGTCATTTGCTACTGTATCTTTTTTTTATCTTCTTTCCTCATTTGTTTTTTCTCCCTCCTCTCATGTGTCTTCCCTACTGTCCCATCACTGTCCTCCCTCCATTCTCTCCATCACTCCCCCTGCCATTTTCTGTCTCTTTACTCCCCTTGTTTTCTCTCTTTGAAACCATCTCTGTCATGTCTCCCAGCTTCCACCATTATCCGCCTAAAATTCCCTAAATTTTCAGCATCTGCTCGTTGTCTTCATCTTTCTCGCTCATTTGTTTCCATCTCCCCTCTTCCTCCATCGTCTACTCATTTTTCTTCCCTCTGTCTTTACGCCCCGGCAAGGGGATTCTGGAAAAGGAAGTAACACACAGTGGCCATTTCCTCCTCCTCCTTGTCCTCTCCTCCCTTTATTTCTCGGTTTCCATCCCTCCATCCCTGCGTTGCGCTCCTTGGGGAGGGCAGTAATAATGGTGGAGAGAAGGAGAGAGGGAGGGCGGTGCGATTATTGTCTTGTCGGGAGTCAGAAGAATCGATCGGCACAGAAATATGTGGTGCGAGAAAGAGGTACTGTATCGGATATAATAAACACTCTAGAGACATATTCGGAAAGCGCTCGCCCTCGTGCACATACGCTCGTGAACACACATGCATGCAGCCGTCCGTGCACACACACTCGTGCAATCACTCTCTGTCTCTGACTCACACACACATGCACACAGCATGTGTTAACAAAACACAGTTGTGCATAAACTCATACAAACACTCAGCGTTACTCATTCACTCTGGAGAGGCCGTTACAGTGCAGCCTGTTCAGTAGATGCATGAAACAAGACATTTATGAAACATATAAACTCCTTAACTGTTGTACAGATCAGTGTGGGTGCATTTAAATTACATATTTGTGTATGTGTTTTCTTACTGACATAAAACTGTAACCATGACACATTCTTGACAACCAATTGAAACTAAAATATCTCTCTTGGATATTTCATTGAAATCTTTTAGCCTTGTCAGCTGTAAAGCTGTAACATATGGCGGGGTTAAATGAATTTTAGATGTGATTTTTTTTTCTGGTTTCACCTTTATTTTTTTATCAGACATCTATGATATCAGCACCACCTAAAAAAAGGCAAAAGAACCCTTTAATACTGGTTGTTAAAGTGTCAACATGAGTGGAGACATTAGCATGCAGCACTTTGTTTGCCTCACAGGAAAGCCTCAGCTTCAGGCAGGGAAACATGTTTATTCTTAATGATTAACACTCTCACAGGTACACACACAAACATGTGAGGAGCACACACACACATACACTTGTGCACACATGTGGACACACGCGCACACACAGAGTGATCTTTCATTGCTGTTGCCTGGCAACGAGTCTGTGTGTCCTGTGCTAGCAGAGCGCTGTCCAGTGGTGCCATGACCGCTGCAGCTGACCACTACTGAAGGAGAGGGGGAGGAAGGTGGAGATGGAGGGGGGTGGGGATGAAGGGATAAAGACACAGAGGGAGAGAGGGAGACAAATTAGAGTTTTAGTCAAACAAACATTACTCTGAGACAGAAATCATCTATTTCTGGTGGTCGCTGAAGCCTAATGGAACTAATTCTGCAAAGTAGCATCAGACAGAAGCACCGAAAAAACCTTTTAGGAAGACAGACAGAGACTAATATTAAGAACCAGACTTTTCATTCAGTCTTAAAAATAACTCAAAAGCAGACTAAATTCTGACTTGCATATACATACATGCAGGGTACAAACTAAGCACCATCTACCAGCCAAATGCTGGAAAAATATGTAAGTGGCAGGTCAAATTTCAATATTCACTAGCCATTTTGCCGGTGTACAAATAAGTTAATTTTGCATTTTGCACACAGGATTTGTGAAGATTATCAGTTTGATTTAATCGGCAGCTTTACAATTGGTTCATTACACTCTGTATATTGTACAAAGAATAGCTTATCACAATTAGACGGTGGCACAATGTTGTTTTATCAGTGCATGTAAACAGTATGTGGGATTTAGTAGCATCTAGCGATGAGGATTTCAGATTGCAACCAGCTGAAACTTCTCTTATGTGCCAAGCGTGACCTGCAGCTTAGATTTCCTTCCATGTTCATAGTTCAGGAGGTTTTTACTGGGAGCTGAATTATCCACAGAGGGCTCTTCCTCTTGAAAACAAATGGACCATATGATTAAAACCAGTAAAAACACTGAATAAAGCAGCTTCAGGTTAAAAATCAGTGTTTCTCTGATGCTGTTTGGTTTGTCACAGATGGGCTGCTAGCTCAGCACCTGCCAGTGCTTGGCTAGCATGTGTCAACATTCATTCATTCATCTTCTAACCGCTTCATCCTCATGAGGGTCGCGGGGGGGCTGGAGCCTATCCCAGCTGACATCGAGGCAGGGTACACCCTGGACAGGTCGCCAGACCATTGCTGGGCTGACACATAGAGACAGACAACCATTCACACACTTATGGACAATTTAGAGTTATCAATTAACCTAGTCCCCAAATTGCATGTCTTTGGACTGTGGGAGGAAGCCAGAGTACCCAGGGAGAACCAACACTGAACATGAACATGCAAACTCCACACAGAAGGGCTCCCACACCCAGGATCGAACCGGCAACCCTCTTGCTGTGAGGCTACGGTGCTAACCATCACACCACCGTGCCGCCCGTGTTAATATTCTTTTCTGATAAGATCCAAACATTCAAGAGGTTTCCAGCGGGAGCCAAATTATCTGCAAAGGTCTCTTTCTTTCCAAAACAAACAGACCAAGTGATTTATACTGGTAGAAACACTGAAAAAAGCAGCTTAATTCTAAAAATCTGTTTTTCCAATGCTGTTCCACTTGTCACAGAGGGGCTTCTAACAACAGTGGCCAACATGAAAAAACTAATTGCCCTGTCCAGAGACAGTGTTAGATTTGTCCATCCTGAGCTATTGTAGAAACATGGAAAACGGAATCATGCAACATGCCGATCTCCATGAACAAGAACCCGCTCCCGACTCATTCTAAGGTAACAAAAACATGACGACTCTTATTTTCAGATGATTATACGCTAAAATTAACATACGTATGACATTATATTTCATTTCTGCCAAGACTAAATCCTGTACACTGGACCTTTAAGCTTGGGAGAAGTTTGGTGAACACTTTTTACTCTTTATTTTTTATTATTTGCATTGAGGACTCATTATTTCACACTTTATGAGACCAGGCAGAGGTTTGCTCTCACTGTAGTGGAGCCACAAGTGTCAAGGTGAGCTAGTTACCAGTCTGCTGACCCTTAAGTTTGCCAGAGGCAAACTCACTCTCTTGCACAAAAACATGGTCTACCTAATGAGAATTATCTCCACCGATGTGCTCATGTGTTTTCCACATCAGCTCAGCAAATGTACAAAATCTAAAGTGTATGAAAGAGAATACATGAAAAACTACAGAAGGGTATATGAAGGTAAGGATGGGATGTCAGAGATTAAATTCGACAGAGAGAAAGAGGTGGGAATGGAGGAATTAAGGGAGCAAGAACAGGTAGGGATGGAAGGGGGGAGGTTAGATAGAAGTTCAAGTGAGATGGTCGTATTATAGCTGAGGGAGAAGAGGAAGAGAGGAAATGAGAGAGAGATCAGAATAAATCAAAAATGGACTGAGTGCAGGACAAAGAGGGGTAGGAGGTGAGGGACAAAGTGAAGGAGGAGGGATGCTAATGGGAAGAGTGAAGGTGGAGAACTATAACCAAGTCAACTAGAGCTAACTGGCAGCTTTCTGTACAGGGTGTCTGCACTAATGCTGTCAGTCCTTTTTCACGTGTCAAATAGCCAAAAATTCTCACCAATAATCCATAAATACTTGGTTTATATTGGAAAGTGGTCACGTGCACTCCATAGCAGAGACAGCCCCATTAAGTGATATTAAGATATTCTTTTGCAGTATAACACTTATATTTTTGCTGCTCAAACATCTAAATATCTAACAGTTTGTGAGCCCTGATTATAGTAAGTATGGCTGTGTAAACCTATATAATAAAATGCAGAATCTGAGATAAAATATACACAGTAGGGTGGCATAATTTGGAAGTATGATTTCTCTACTTAAGGATTCAATGTGGATGACTTAATGCTGCTACAGTCCACCTTATGTATGCAGCTTCGTCTCTAAAGCTGAATATATTCTCATTAGATGCAGCCAAATGTGTTCAGATACACAGCTCTGTTCTCTGCTGCTGTGATGGCCATTAAAATGAGACACAACACACGTTGTCCGTTTCTCAGATGTGTTGCTGGGAATCAAATGTTCAATTTGAACCAGCAGAAAAAGAGATGCAACATGAAACTATCAAATATTCATTCACAACTATTTCCCCATTCTTGGGTCAGATAGTTGAAAGTTGTTTTTTTGCAGATCTTTATATTTTATTTAATCTATGCCTTTATAACAGTTAAATTGAGATGCTTTTTATGGCATTTGGAGGTAATAGCAGAAACTGATATTTCTCAACTTTCTGAAAAGTCCTGCCATGCTTGTATAATTAAAACTCATGACTGTGCAAAGCTGTGTAGCTGAAGTTTTATAGTAATTAAAATCACAGTCATCAACCCTTTAATCATTGTTTAACTGGGAGTTTTTTGCCTTGTTATGGCTTATAACATTCATCATCACATATTTTTCAATCTTTTCTGTTCCTCTTTACTATGTAACATTAACATTATTAGAGCTGCAATGATTGTTTCAACCAATTCAGTCCTTTTTAAAGCAAATACGCCAAATATTCTCTGGTTTCAGCTTCTCAAACGTGAGGATTTATTGCTTTTCTTTGTTATGTATGACAGGAAATTGAATATTTATAGGGTTTGGACATAACAAACAAATCACAGTGGGCTTGGAGAAATTGTAAATGGCATCTTTCCCATATTTTCTTAAAGATTTTATAGACTTAACAATAATATCAATATCAATGATAGTAGATTAATTATCAAGTAGGTTTTCACTTGCAGGGAATTTGCTTTTGTCTGTGATCCATGCATTAAACATATTACCTGGAAATAAAAATAAAGGCAAAGTACTGCAACAGTCAAGAACCTAAATATAAAATAAAAAACATTGTCATAATAATACTGAAAATATGCTCAAAAAAATACTGTAACATAAGAAATGTGTATGATATAGCTGTTTCAGAGTGATAAAGCTGTATAGTGTTTTGCAGGTTGTGCAAATACACTAATCAGAGGTTTGTGCAAAAGTTCATCCTGCAAATATGTGCAAAATAAGCTGATAATTTTAACTATAAAAGTATAAAAGAGCAGAGTGTAACTTTGTATTAGACGATAACTAGCTCCTACAGCTTTTTAAGTTTAGTGTCTTGTGTCCGTTTCACAACGGATTTTAAATGTCCTCTCATCACAGCGGTAGCAGATTTGCCCTTTGACGTGTGTGTTTGTTTGGTAGTGTGTGTGACAGGGGACAGGTGGGAGAGGCAGGCAGCTTGTGTGTGTGTGTGTGTGTGTGTGTCTGCGAGGCGCGAGGTGGCCGAGACCATGTGCCTGACCTCTGACATCCACACGCCAAACAGCGCCAGGCAACACCCCCCACACCCCTACTCAAACATACACGCACACACAGAAACCCACGCGCCGTCTGTCACCGGCCCCTGACAGGCGTGACCGAGGCGGGGTGGGTGGGCAAAAAGGAGGAGGGACGGGGGGGGTGAGCTTAGGACCCCTCCAGCCATCCTATCCCCCTCTCCCCCCTCCTCTCTCGCACTCATTCCCCCTTTTCTAATTCCCTGACAGTGACCCTGCACCCCCCTGTTTTCCCTGTCTCACACACACACACGCAGGCTGGCCGTGTCAACAGCAGAAGACAGATACATCATCTGCCCTCTCTCTCTCTCTCTCTCTCTCTCTCTCTCTCTCTCTCTGTGCTATTAGCACTGATAGGATGAGTAAGAACTGAGGGTGGGGTCTGAATACGAGAGGCTGCTGTCAAACTGCCCCCGGGGCGGAGGAGTGTGTTGGGACGGCGGTCAACTTGGAGGGAAAATTTTACCCTGAAATTGACATAGAAATAAAGATATTGTCAAAAATCAAAGAGATGATGCAAACATACACATTTGTAGATGCATTAGAAAAAATAAGTTCTGTTTTGATTCTGATGAGAGAAAATAAAACTCCTTGTGTACTGGACATCTGTGACATTTGGGGGTTCGGTGTGTGTTTGATTGTTAGCACATATGAGGTAGTTTGGATGGATGGGGGGTGGGGGTGGAAAGGCCCCATGGCCAGAGGGGTTAGGGGCAGTTATGGGCAGGGAGAGATGGAGGTTGGGGGGGAGTGGGATGATAAAATGATTTTATGGGGTTCCTCCCTTTATATGCTGAGAGGATGAAGGAGCCAGGGATAATAACGTGTGTGTGTGTGTGTGTGTGTGTGTGTGTGTGTGTGTGTGTGTGTGTGTGTGTGTGTGTGTGTTTGATGTTTGAAGTGTATTACATCGAAGCCCATGTTTAAATGAAATTGATCCAACATCTTAGTAAATTGTATTTTTAAATAGTGGAAATGTTTTGTGCAAGAGGTGGTGTTTATAGCAACTGCACTTGAATTAGTGATAGTGGCAATGGTACTGACGGGCGCAGTGGTCGCATCAGGACTACATCAGTACTGGTAATAGAGGCCGTGATGGTCGTAAAAGTAGCAGCAGCAGTAACAGCGCTCTTTCATTTATTTTTATTTTTGTGTCATGCCTAATCATTTGGTCCGTCCCCCGTGGGATTACAAGACACCATCATTTTTCTAACATCTCCTGGTGTTGCATGTACAAAGCATGTGGAAAAAGAAAGGAAAGAACTAAAAACAAAACAAAAAAAACACTCCAAATAAACAAAAAAATAAATGAAATAAATAAACCACTATTTCCACAATGTTCTTTGATGGAAGCTTGTGTCACATAACATCAAACAAATTAATAAATAAAAATATCACAACACACTCAAAAAGAGAGGTGTGTTATAAAGTTTGCATCCTTGTTCAGTGCACAATTATTTACCACTTGCTAAACACTGCAAACTAAAAACAAAACAACATCCCAAATGAACTGAACACATCAGAAACTACTTAATATCTACAGATTAAGTGCCTTTTTCCTCTTCTTGGAGGGTTTCCCCAGATAACTCATTCATATGTTTCATATGTGAACGGATGTCTCTATGTGCCTCATCATATTTACAAAATCCATTTTTAACCTTACTAACCAAAGCATCATGCAACTCACAATAAAAATGACAATTAAAAAGTGGATCTCATTTTCTATATTGTATTGTTGAGTAGTAGTAGTGGCATTAGTAGTGACAACAGAAATAATTTAATGTAAATGTTGCAAAAGACTGATTTACAAGGTCAGGAAATCATATATATATATATATATATATATATTTCATATGTGTAAAATACAGTTTAGTTAATTCAGTGTGGTGGAAAGTTGAAATTTTTTCAAACATCAGCTTGTTTTTTGTCTTTTTGTTCTGACTTCAAGATTCAAGAACCTTGTTGTCATTATGCAAGTACTTATATATAGAATAAGATACCAATGTAAGCAATGATAACTATTCATTATTTAAATCTAACCACTATAAGTGCAAAATAAAAGTATAAATATTAGTGTAAACATATAAGTAAAAGTACAACAAGTGCACAAACATCAGCAGCAGGAAAGAAGAAGCAAGAAGTGATCTAATAAAAAAGATTTGTTGCTGGAGGTCACAGAAGTGGATTGAGTTTGTCATTAAGGAGGATCTGATGTGAGCAGAGAAACTTAAAATATGAATTTAAGGTGTTTCTGTGTCTTGGGTTCATCTTATCTTTACAGCTGACGAATGTACGTAAAGATTTTTATTCCAGTTTGAGCTCAACTTTCAGCCTCATGTATTTCTTAGTGTACCTGTGACAGCAGTCTGTTACACCCCTTTGAAACTTTTTATTCCTCAACATAGATTTTTTTTTTTTTAATTTAGAAGATTCAGATGACTTACGAGGTGCTTGGTACAGCACACACACACACAAACACTCACACACATACACACAGTTTTGGCTCAGCATTTCCAGGAGGGTGCTGCCACCATATGGATGTATCATGTAACTGCAATCGTCCATTAACTGAAGGCTCACTCAGTTCTCGTAGAATTCGCTCCTTTACAACAATGATGCAGGTTGATTTTGATGAATGCAGTTTTTTAAATCACAGACGTGACAACACAATTTCTACAATTTTTCCACAATGCTCTTAGAAGATTCTTGAAAGATTCTGACAAATGGAACACAAGTAATTATTGGATTAAAAATATCACAAGTTCAGCTACTCCCTACCCGTACTGACTCCCCCCCAAAAATGTTGACTTCTTTCAACACCTAGCTTTGATGAGGAATCACCACGTAGGTTGACATGAATGTTTATTATTATAGAAAAGAGAAAAAGAAAAAGTCAACACAGAAAAAGGGAAGTGTGTAATAAAGTTTGCATCTCTGTTCAGTGCACAGATATTTTACACCTTATCTTTCTTTCTTCGTTTCCACCCTTTTTTATATAAATGAAATAGTTTGTTATTATTGTGTCATTGCGAGGCTTGCAAGACACCATGAAATCCAACAATCCAGGACCAGAGTCCAACGAACATATTTTCAGACATCAATAAGAAAAAAGGAAATGGAAAATGGAGCAAAGCAACAAAAGAATCACATCATCATTGTGTAAGACAGAGTTCATGGATCACTCACAGAGACATTTACAGAATCAAAATAACTACACAGTCTATCTTACCCTCTTTTCCAGGCTTTTGAGACAAACTTAATCACATCAAAATTAAACAACCATTCTAGCTTTTGGTCATCTTAACACCAGAGTATGTCAGGGTTTAGCATTTGGTATCATAGTTTGAACCGTATAAAAGAAAATATTTCACTTGTTCTTGAAAATTGGAACAAAAACCTTATTTTTTGAGGTTTTGTTTTTTATTTTTCAGTTAAACTGGGTAAATATATTTTAACAGATCAAAGTCTTGACTGTTAAATCTTGGGCCAACCTCCCAGTGATTATATTTTTTCTTTAACAGTGTACCCAATGGGTGTCAGAGGTAAGATCTGACAGAGTTGACAGAGTTAATGCTAATCAAAATGCTTTTTTAAAAACCATAATTCATGCTAAGTTTTGATTTAGGAGCTCTACAGTGTTGACATGGTAGAGTTAAGACACACCTGATAGTAATATTATTTAAGGAATGTATCAAAAAAACGAAAGCTGACCAGTACTTAAGCAGCATTCCTGCCTTTTTTGGAAATCAGGAAGTGAGACAGGTGTCGAGTTGAGAAAAATCGGAGACACATCTTTTAAGGTCCAACATTTTCACAATTATAGCAGTATATTTCCACACCGATGTTATCTGTCCATACTGTTAGTTTTAAAATTTAAAGGCTTTGAGCACATTTATTAATTACTGGAAGTTGTAAATTCTTTTCTAGGACTATAGGGTGTTTTCTGGCACATGGCGAGTTTAGGGGAACAGAAAAAAAAATCATTTATTTTAAACATATAAATCCTGTATAAAATAATGTTTGACCCCAGAGACAGAATTAGTGTGTTGATGAATTTTAAGGTTTTTTTTTTCAGGCATGATTTGTCCCAGTTTTTTTCCTCAGATTCAAAATGTTCTCACTGCATCTTGACATCGCGCTCTCTTTCTCTTTGTTTCTCTTTCTCCCCCTCTGTCCTTTCTTCCCACCTCCTCTCATCACATCTTGAACTTGTCTGTGACCCTGATGATAAGATTACCACACACACACACACACACACACACACACACACACACACACACACACGCTGGGTTTATATATCATTTACAGCAAGCCCTTCTACTTCGTTTGTTTTCAAGCATTCATTCCTCCCTTGTCCATATTTCCTGTGTCATACACAAAATGTGGGCCGTCCGTGTGTGTGTGTGTGTGTGTGTGTGTGTGTGTGTGTGTGTGTGTGTGTGTGTGTGTGTGTGTGTGTGTGTGCTCTGTAGGGTATAAAGGAGGCAGTGAAGCAGCAGGACAGAAGCTGTAGTTGTAATTATATCGAGGGAGACGAGGTGCAGGCTAGAGGAGGATGTTAGCTATGGTTTTATCAGGTGTACTTTGATTATTTTCAGCCTCCTGTCAGACACATGAACCTCACGCAGACAGAACGTGAGCACTAAATCACACAGAGCTTACATTTTGAGCTCTTTCTTACCACGTTTTTATCGAGGTGTCTCTTTTGTTGTTGAGCCGGCACCGTAGATGAGCAAAAAGTCCCTGAGCTGAAGAGGCGAAATGAGTTATAAAAGCACAAGACAGACAGAAGTTAAAGGCGTAGCACAGGGGGCGAGTGAAGTAGTGTTTTATCCAAGATGGCGGCAGCGGCCATGCTGAGTAATGTCTGGTGCTCAGGTAAGCAGTTCCTCTGGCGTCGCTCTTCCTGGACCAATTACTGCCACAATCCCAGACGTCGCCACAAACAGGAGGCACAGCGAGGGTAGTTAACACGATATCTGCCACGAAAAGCTGATTCTTAATCCCAGTCCCACATCCTGAGTCAATAAAGTTTACATTTAAAGAGTGCAATTAGAGGATGGTATCATCAGTTTTGTTGTTGAGGTACATTTTTGCCTAGCGCAGTCGTTTGCAGGTCGTATTTAATGTAAACAGGATGAAATTATCAGCAGGGGTAAATCTTGGAAGTTTCACATCATCACTGCAGAGTAAAAACTGCGCCATATCTTCCACACCTGAACTTTTAGGAACGAAGAAGAACAGGTTTTATCTTGACAGTGATGTATTTCTGATTTTATCCAGCCGAGCTTTCAAAGGGTTTCATCACCAGTACAGGAGGTTATCACAGGACAATGGCAGTATCATTTCCACTTCTTGTTGTCAAAGATCATCAACTCAGGACGCTTTCACTAATAGTTACTGCTCACAGTTATTTGTTTACAGTCATAACCGAGTGCTCTGTGTTCTTTTGAATCCCCAACAGCAGCGGTTGAACTTTGACCTGCAAAATAGTGAGAATCGCACTCAGGCAGAGAGAAAACTGCAGGACTGACCTGTCATTCAGACTGCAGCGATTGTTTGGACCCTTGTTTGTGTATGTGAATGGTGAAAGAGAACAAGCAACAGATGATGCAAGGACAGGAGCGAGTGCACACACAAGTAAATGTATAAAACATGGTGGACTCATTCTATTGGGAAGATTTGTGTGGGTTTCTATAGTGTCATTCAAGAGCTGCCCTGGCTATGTGTGGATTTTATCCCTTCTTTTCACACAGTTGTTATTACAATTGACTAAAATGTTCTCAAAAGCAAGTAGATTGTCTTAGAAAAAAATAAAGTTGTCATTCTGAACTGCACTTTTTTTCTTTCTTTTTGCTCAAACATGAAATGGGATATGAAATTATTGAATTTATTGCAGCTTTAATTGAATTTATTGCTGTACAACTATACAGGGGCGTGGGGAACTGATTACCCAGGACCTACCTATGAGGTAGCAATTGTTTCCTTTTAAATTAATTAATGACATATCCAAATTAAAATTGGCTGAATAAATTAGCAGAACTTTGCATATTAAAAAAATGTGGAAGCCCTCTGCGGCCCCTCTTACAGTACCTCTTAAAGAAGGCGCAAAATGGTTTAATCCGCCCCTGCAATTAGATTTGTCTGAAGACACAACTAGAGCCAAGTACGGCAGAGATGGCTCACGAATAGGGCCGAGAATTTGATGCTACCTCTGCAACTATAGGCAGACCACAAGTGCAAACAATATTCATATGCAAGCAAGGGGGAAAGTAACATTTTCATGTGGCAGTTGGGTTGTTTTTGCACTACATTATTACTGTATTTACTCAGGAACTGACACTCCAAGATCTTTCAAGTGAGACCTCAGTGCAGAGTAAAAAAATGTATATATATGTACATTCTAAAATATCCTTGATGTCGGTCTGAAAAGGACTAAAATACAAGCATATTATAGAAAAATATTTGTGCAGGAAAAATTATAAATTAAAGCAAAATATCCTTGGCATAGGTTTAAAATGCAATAAAAATGCAGGTACATCAAAAGTCAAACCTAAAATCAGTAAAACTTCAAACCATTTTTTTTTATTTGGCTTGTTGATGCCAGTGTGTCAACTTTAAATTATATTATAGAGTGTACGCTAGTCCTGAGAGCGGGTGTTATAAGTATAATGTCTGAGGCAAGTCGTCTTTACAGATGAATAGATACAAGTGCTGATCTTGCCCGACGGAGAGGGAGGGCCGGCCCACCTTCTGATACAAGACACAATGACATGTCACACATTTAGTTTTGCCCTTCTCCCCCGATGACTTTTGACACTGTATGCAAGTTATGATTCGGAAAATTATTGCAGTTATTGATGCAATAATCAACCCAGTTTCAACAGATAACACAAGTTTTGTATTTGCATTTTATTCAACATTTTTTTTAGTCAGTTACACTTTTACATCATTTGTGATTAACTGCTTTTTTAATTTACAACACAAACAGAGAGAGAAACAGAGTCAGTCTGTTTCACCCACTGATACTGTTGGATTTATAAGCATTAGTGTGTGTGTGTGTGTGTGTGTGTGTGTGTGTGTGTGTGTGTGTGCGTGTGCGTGTCCAGTCTTGTCTTGTGACATACAGTATAGTGGTCAAATGTTCTAAAGGCGCCTAAATGACAGTCGCTGAGACTGTGTTTTTCACAACCTTCTGCTGTTCTAATCATATAGCATGGCCTTATGTACCTCCATGTATTTTCAGTAACCCTTTCTGATGTGTGTGTGAATGTGTCTGTTTCTTGCAGATATCAGGATGTCTAAAGCAGCAGAGGAGGAGAAGCCTGGGGCTGAGTATCCAGGGGACAGTTCAGGTACACAAACACAAATATATTTCATGACATGAATAATAATAATGACATTTTCTTTAAGCATGTTCAGTCATCATTTTAATTATATTAATTTTCTCTCATTATTTCAAAGGATTGTGGTGTTGTTTAAGTCATTGTGCAATTTCTACAAACCAGCTAACACACACGCACATGCACACTCCCTCACACTGTCTAATAAACGGTCTCTTTGTGTTTCAGACTCTGACAGAAACAGCCCCGATGACCAGGTTGGTCTTTTACTTTTATTTTATTATATTATTTTGTGTCATTATCACAATGTTATTTTAACACAGAAGCTAAAATAATAATAATGATAACAATAATAATAGCTACCATTATTAAGAGTGATTTTGAATAAAATAAAGGTTGCACTTTTCTACACTTTGCTTTTATTTCCAAATCAAATCAAGTTTTATTTTCAAATATGCAGTCATACACAGTACAAAATGGAGTGACTTTGTTAAATGCCTCACTCAGAACAAATCCAACAAATTGATAAATAGGATAAAAATTAATGTACCAAAATGAATTTGATAAATACATAAAGCTTACTGTCCGTAAATTATCATGATACAGTAAATGTATATATATATATATATATATATATATATATATATATATATATATATAGATAGATATAGATAAATAAATTTATAATAGAAGCAATATCTGTATCAAGTCCTCAAAATAACATTTAATGTTACTTATCTGTTCATTAGTAGAGTAGAGTTTAATATTTGGTGGAAAATCAACACTTTGCTTTCTCAAATCCTGCCATATGATTGTGAACTTAAGTATTAAGCTACAATACTCGTTTTTTTTGATAGCGTCTTTCTTATACAGCGGGGCTGGAATTAATGATTATTTTCATTATTGATGAATAATTTTGTCATAAAATGAAACATGGCATGTGTGATATCCCAGAGCCAGAGGTGATGTTTTAGAATAGTATGTTTTATCCAACACACAGTCCAAAACTCAAAAGCTATTGAGTTTATTATCATGTACGGCAAAAAACATCAAATTTGAACAATTAAGAAGCATAAAACCAGCAAATGTTTGGCTTTCTTGCTCAAAAAAAAAATCACTAAAATGATCACTAGATTATCATTGGCAGTGGCAGTTTTTATGTTGTTGTTGATGTTTGAGTAACTGATTGCAGTGTCATCGGATGATGTCAATAATGATGTGCGTGATTTTATTTGTCACTTTTATTTGCCACTGCAGGTCCAGCCGATGAAAACAAGCCCCTTCAGCGTTTCTCCCACACCGGCTGGTAGCAAGGTGAGCCAGATCTGACACGCGTGCTGTTTTGGTCAATCCCAGTTTAACCTGTCATAAAAAATTGGCTGTCAGCAGCTTCAATACTAAAACTCTGTATCAGTCAAACCTTTTTTGGTTATATAGAGGCCACGAAGAGCTGATCAGTTATTTTTATATCCATTCACCGTTTTCATAAACAGTTTCCAGTACTGACCTCTGATTATAATCAACTTTATAAGAACCTTCCTAACACAATCAGACATGTTCCAGCAGGAAAATGATCTCAAACTGGAGAAAAATGAACAACATTAGCAACCGAAATAACATGTTACCCTGACATTAGCATGTAGCTACATGTAGCAGTGTACTTGCAGCTGGGGAAGGACTGTAACAGAGAATAGCGGCAAGAAAACTAACTTCATGGAACCAGAAATGTTCCAGCATGAATATGATCCAAAATTGTTTTGGAATTTTCAGCATCAGCGACCAGGATCACATGTTTCCCTGACATTAGCATGTAGCTATGGGTAGCATTGTGCTTGCAGCTGAGGAATGACTGTCTGACTGACTGACAGCCCTATCTTTCATTAAAAATCACAAAAGAGTTTTTAGAACAGTTTGAAATTGAGTTTTTTTGCTCATAGGGATCCCAGGACAAGCATGATATTGTAGGTGCCAAGTTATTTGCTTACAGTTCTGCTCATTTTAGTACATTTTATGTCACTATTGTTTTTTGTTGTTGTCAGATTTAATCAAAAACTGTTGGTGTGTTTTTGTGTATGCACTGAAAACAACAGTTTAGTAAGTAGGTGTGGGTGTGTGTATGAACATGTATGTGGGTGTGTGTGCGTAAGCGTGGGTTTGTGCTGGCATGACTATCTGTGGTGTGTTTGTAGTCATTGCACTTAATATGCAAATCATACAACTTTGTCCACGCCCACCTTCACTGAGGAAAAGAAACAGGCAGCTGTGAGAGAAAAGGCAGAAAGAAGAAAGGGTGTGAGAGAGGTGACAGTGAGTGATAGACGTACAGATGCAGCACAGTGCAGCGGTGATGGATGGGTAATGACAGGGCTATGAGCGGCTAACGACAGCTAGAGGTCAGAGGTCAGCAGCTTTGGAGTGTTCCTGACACCATGAAAACGTGGAGGATTGACTCGACCTTCTGGACAGGTGAACGGCAAACACTTCAACTTGTGAATCAGGAGAGGGCAACAATAGACGGAGGCTCACAAAGTCAAACAAGGGAGCACTAATGAAGTATCTTTGACTCTTTTCTTTTTGCTGACAAAATCTGGTTTGTCTCATGATTCTGCATTCTGAGAAACCTGTTCCCTGGCTACACGAACATTTGTGAGGGTCCAAAACTGGTTTATCACATCAGCTTTGCCGGTCTCATAATTATGCAGCTGCTCAAAGTCTGATCTGTTAAATGTTTGCATTATAAGACCTGAGACTGTGTGTGTGAGAAGCAAAATGCAGAGTTAAAGTAGAAATATAGTAGAACTTATGTCTAAACTGGTATGTTTGTATGTGCAAAATAGCTACAAAAATGATATGTTAAACTGGCTTTGATCACTGAAATGTGTGCACAAGTTGATTGCATTTTGTCAGCCATTTATGTTCACAATAAGTTTTTTTTTTCCACAAGTATATATGGGATTTGTGCTTCGGGTCTACCTCCTCCCTACATTTATAAGATTAATCATTTTGGGGACAGACTTGCAGGATTCATTTTCTGAAATCAAACAGACATTTTCCTGTAGTGTTGCATTAAACAGCAGTTTGATTTTGTGCAAGTATAATTTCTCATATATTCTGTGTATACCCTGTGTATATTCCATGAGTACTGGATTAAAAAACTTTCACTGCGCCAGCAAAACAAGAAAAGTCAGATTGCGAGTAGTAGAGGACAATAGCTGTACCTATCAGCGTACGTACGTGTGTGTGTGTGTGTGTGTGTGTGTGTTTGTGTGTGTGTGTGTGTGTGTGTGTGTGTGTGTGTGTGTGTGTGTGTGTGTGTGTGTGTGTGTGTGTGTGTGTGTGTGTGTTGCTTTAAAAACCATCTCTGGATCAATGCATTTACTCACAAAAACATTTCTTTGTGATCTGCTTTAGGGAAAGAGTGAGGAGAGCTCTGAGATGGCCCATAGCAACATCCCCCCTTCCTCTCAACAGCAACAACAACAACAGCAGCAGCAACAGCAGCAACAACAACAACAACAACAGCAACAACAACAACAACAACAACACCACCACACACAGCTAATGCTGGCTGGCAGTCAGCTAGCAGGGGTGAGACGATGCACACACTCACTCACACACATAGTAAATTGTGTTAAGACGAGATGTGACCCCCTTCTTGGCTGACATGGCAACTGTCTTAGCCGGAAAGTTCCCCTCAGTCCTTTTTTTCTGTGTATCAATGATGCTTTTTCAGACTTTAAATAAAAACTGCTTGTAAATGTAACATAGACTGTATAGAAAGGACAAGGCAGCTGCATTTTCTCCCACTGTACAAAAATGAAGCCAAAATATCCTGGATACGGCCGTTGCCATCTTGCGCTAGTAACATTCTGCGCAGTAGCAGTCTCCACAGTATTGTGTTCCTGCCCATACACCCTTCCAGCCAATACCAAGCAGAGACTTTCATCACAACACACACAGCTGTCAGTCATGACATCAAACCCCCTTTTATGTCACCATAACTAATTAAAACCAAACCTATTAGAAAAATGAACACTTGATCAATTATCACTGTGATTAGAACTTTGTAAAATGACAGAAACCATCTTAAGGTAAAATATATTTGCACCATCATCAGCACTGATGATCTTCTGTGCATTTTGGCCCACATTGAATAAGTGAAACTTCCTAGTAGTGCTGGTGTTCTTATTGTTTATTGTGCGCACTGCCTTTTCTGTCAGATTTGATGAGTTCCAGTCTCTCTTGAAATTTTAGCTAAGCACAGTGGACTCCTCTCCACTATTCGTCATGATTTATCTACTCCAGAAGAAGAAGGTCAATGAGATTTAGTCTAGATCTGCTCTTTGATTTCAATCTGAAGATTTTGATTTTAAATTGCTGGCTACATCATGTCCACATCTGTGGTTGAAATGTTACATTTGTGCTCTATCAACAATTTAGAATTGCTCTCACCTGGTAAAATGAACCAAAACTGGTAGTTAAATGCTTTCATCGATTAAATAAGCAGTCTCAAACATGCTTTCATGTGACTGTGCCTTCATTTACCTTATAGTGTTAAGTGCTGAATAATGTGACTACTGTTATGCACTTGCACACAAGAAAAATATTCAGTGTAAGTACATAAATGCCCTGAAGGACAAGAAAGCACCTGCACAACATACAGTGTACAGTATTTGCATTAGGTGAAATACCTAAGCCAAACGTTCTTTAAGTTAAGTGGATGGCTTTTCTTGCTTGTCTTGCTCTGGCATGCTTTTACTGTCCGCTAACAGATTCACCTACACCTCTATTCCTGGAATGCTTAGCTGACTCTGCTCTTTGTTCTCTCCCCTGACTTTCTTTATGTCTCCACTTTTGTCATTTTATTCTTCCTGCACATGATCCTTCTCTCGTCCTTTTTTTTTTTTTTGGTCAAACTACTTTGTTGTCATTCACCTCTCCTTTCAACCTCCTTCCTGCATCTTTACATCTTCATCTCATTTGCCATCGCTGTCCTTATTTCTCCGTCGCCTCTTTCCTCCTCCACCTCCTCCTGCTGTCCCCCAGCTTGCCGCTCTGCTCCCAGCCCAGCAGCAGCTGCTCCTACAACAGGCTCAGGCTCAGCTCCTGGCGGCCGCCGTTCAGCAGTCAAACGCTGCCCACGCCGCTCACGCTGCCCATGCTGCCGCGCAGCACCAAGCCAACCAGCAGCAGCAGCAGAGCCAATCACAATCCCAGCAGCAACAGCAGCCGCAACAGCAATCAACCAAACAGGAACAAACTGTCCAAGCCCCGCCTCCACCGCAGCTGGCCCTGTCGCAGCCGATCCAGCTCACAGCCCAGGTATGAACAGCAAGTGCTCTAATGAACAGTGTGTACCTTTTGAAGTAAGTGAAGTACAGCATGTGATTTCTTAGTTGCACTTTTGACACTTAATTAAAAATATTTGGCCATCCCTTGACTTGTCTGTCACCTTTAAGCCCAGTTTATTTGTGCTGTATGTTGAGGAGTGTTTGTGTTTTCATTGCAGGACATCCAGCAGCTGTTGCAGCTCCAGCAGCTTGTTCTGATGCCAGGTCATCATCTCCAGTCTCCTGCCCAGTTCCTCCTGTCTCAGCCACCACAGGCACAGCAGCCGCAGCAGGGTGAGGTCCACTTAGGAAACTTCTGGTCTCCAGTTCTGATAATTACAATAAAGTACAGACTTGAAGAATTAAAACCACCAAGAATTCATGTAATATAGTATAAGAATTTTTGGTTCCATACCCGATGGCTTTACTGGTGCATTTATCACAGCAGTGTGTGGATTTAGTGGCATCTAGCAGTGAGGATTGCAGACTGGAACCAAGAGGCAATGTACGGGGCTGAAAAATGAAGCCAATTCAAAAGTGCTAAAAGCTGCAGTTCCTTTAATGGCCACTTGAGACTGGCTCCAGAAGCAAGTCAATCCCCACAGCCCCCTGTGTTAAAATGCCCAAATTTACAGCAGTAATACATATTTACAGCCTGGTACAAAAAACAGTTTCAGTCTCAAAAGCTAATTTCAACATTCATGGCATCTGTACAGCAGTCAACAGTCAACCATTCACATTTTATCAAGGCTTAAAGTTACACATAATTAAGTGCTGGTTGCTTTGAGTGACAGACTGTCTGCCGATAGTGTACTCAGCTTCTCAGTCAGATCACCCCTCGCTCCTCCACAGCGCCAGCCTCTCATCCAAATAAGGTCACTCCTGGCTCCAACAAACAAAATGGCAATGACCAAAATGCCGAGCTTGAGGCTTCAAAATGGAAGTCCATAAACCAATGGGTGACGTCACAGTAGCTACGTCCAATATTACCTATTGTCTATGATTGCAACCAGCTGAAACGTCTCCCATGGGCCAAACTTGAACTCACGGTTAGGATTCTTTCAGTGTTTATTGTTCGGGGAACCAAATTATCCATAGAGGTCCAGGTGATTCAAACTAGTAAAATACTTTATAAAGCAGTTTCACGTTACAAATTAATTCTCTCCTTTCACCTTTTCTTTGTGATGATGTATGATTCAAAAGTTCAGAGGGTTTTTACGAGGAGCCAAATTATCCAAAGAGGTCTCTTCTCAAAAACAAATGGACCTGATGATTTAAAAAGTTAAAAAAAAAGGGAATAAAGTAGTTTCATGTTTTTTTTTCTGATGATGCTCAGCTTGTACGCTAATTATGGTAAGGACTGCTAACTATGCTGCTAACTGCTAACTATAGTAACCAATAAGGAGTGCTAACTATGCTGCTAACTGCTAACTATGGTAGCCAATAAGGAAATGTGAATGGCCCTATCTAGAGCCAGTGTTTGGTCCTTTTTGGGCGCTGTAGATATGAGCAGCTCATTCTAAGGTAACGAAAACACAATGATTCTTATTTTCAGGTGATTATACAAAAAAAAGATTATTATGTTTTATTTTATTTATGCCACTATCTCCCCCTAAGTCCTACATACTGGACCTTTAATAATTTGATTGAGCGGTTGGTTGGTTGGTTGGATGATTGTTTGGTTTGTTAATTTGTTACTCTTCCTTTCACAGGTTTGCTCTCGACACCAAATCTGATCCAGCTACCTCAGCAAAGCCCAGGGGGGCTACTGACAACCCCGCCTCGCCTGGGTCTCCAAGCACAGGTAGAAAGTCTTTGTGTGAGTTTGTTCAGACAGAGAGAGAGAGAGAAAGACAGCGTAAAAGAGACCTTGAGAAGCATAATGTAAATACACCACAAGTGGTATTAGTTATCTTGATGCAAAACCAATAGATGTTTAATCTCTGCAGCACAGGTCTTTTGTTAGACTGATATTCACCACCATCAGCCGTCATCTCTTGCAAACCACCTGCAGAATGCAAAACACTCTTGACTATCCTTCAGGTTGTCTTCTGCTTTCAGAGACACATAGCTGATCGCTGCTGCAACAATCTGCCAAAGGAAAAAGGTCGAGGTAGCTGCTTATTGAAAAATATATTCCATCGTGGCTTCTTTTCATGAAAGACATAGAATCTTGATGATATATTCACTCAGCTCACCTCGTGTCCTAGGTCTTTATCCTCTGTAACACAATGCATGAATGCATCCTCACACATCCGAGGGCCATTATAGATTTTTCAATAAGCTGTGATGAAGTCGTGTCAAACACGACAGCGGCCGCTCCCTGCTTGTTCATGTATTTTATTCACAGAGATGATAAATGTAAATGAGGCGTGTAGCGGCAGGTATTGTGCATGATGTCTGGTCAATTAGTTGATACTCCCAAAGCTCGCAGGGTCAAATTCCTGCTCTGACGTACTATGTGTCTCAGGCGACCTGGTGGCATGCCGAGGTTAAACTCTGTCTACAGATAATATATTCATAGTATTTTTCTCCTGTTTAGAATAAAAGATTTTTTTTGTGCATGATTGATGTCAAATTTGTTTAATTTGTCAGTGCACACAGAATCAAATTATTGTTTTTATGCATGTCTCCCAGATGATTAAATCATATGTATTCACTGACCAGTCTATTTCAGCTCTGTATGTTTAGCAGTCATGACAATAATACATAAAAAAAATACACTATAATATATATTTTTATGTATATATTTTTCAATATATCATTTTAAACAAAATTACAAGGTACTTTACAATCAAAACAAATTGTAATAGTAAATAAAATCAAAAACAAAACAAAACTAAATTTTACCACAATACCAATAGACTGTGCAGCAACACTTGCAGGGTTGTGTAGGAGTTTGTAAATGGATATTTTAATATAGTTTTGCTGTTGTTAAACACGGTCCCCAGTGACTTTAATTCATCAAGTGTTTGCTGTTATTGGATCACTCAGAGGCGTGTAAGAAAAACAGCTCACTTCACAAATAAAGCGTGACACTAGATGAGTAATTGATACATAAATGGTCATTTGGTGGGTGAAGTATTTCTTTAGGATTCACTTAATTTCTTTGGCCTCAAGCTCAACCTGTACACCAGTGATCGTCAGCTAGCTTTTGAAGGAACCCCCAAAAGAATTGCAACTGATCATTTTATCATGAATGATTTACAAACCCCAAATATGTGTTCAAACAGCAGGTACTACAGACATTCATCAGCAAGTAGTAGTGATTTTGGGGTCGACCCACAGTTTGCAGGCCCGGTTCTAGTAAACTTATTAGAAAATATTTTAATATAAACACACATGCACTCAGGCCTTTTCTCAGTCCTGACAATTGTGCTGTTATTATGAATAAAGTTGGGGTTATTTTCGGGTGGTTAATTTACAGATATTTCAGTGCAGATCATGTGCAATCAGGTGAAGGTGAAACAATTTACCGTATATTATTAACAGGATGCGGCTTGTGCCATAAGGATGGAGGCAAACTCTCATTTCTAACATTCCATTTTATTTATTTTTTTATTTAAAAGTAATTTCATTGTATTATTGAACATTAAATTAACAATGAGATGCTATTAAGGTCTAAATAATTGTTTATTTAGAAAAAGTCCTGCCCCTACAAATTCTTGCCCTTCAACAAAAATAGTTGGTGACTCCTGCTCCACACATACAATATCATGTCAGTCCATTTGAATAAAGTTATTACTTCTGTCTTCCCGACATTACAGAGGGAGAAGAGCAGTGATGTTGCGGTTGGTGGAAGCAGCAGTGGCGGCAGCGGCTCTATAGTCGCCACCGGCGGCAGCAGCGTTGGTGTTGTGACGTCTGTAGGAGCCACCTCAGCATCCAGCAGCGCCATAGCTTCCTCGTTGACTTCTGGCTTGACTCCTGGAGGTCACGGGAGTCACATGGGGGAAGAACCCAGCGACCTGGAGGAGCTGGAGCAATTTGCCCGCACCTTCAAACAACGACGCATCAAGCTCGGATTCACCCAGGTAAAAGGGGTAATAAGAAGGTGGACAGGAGTGTGTGTGTGTGTGTGTGTGTGTGTGTGTGTGTGTGTGTGTGTGTGTGTGTGTGTGTGTGTGTGTGTGTGTGTGTGTCAGCTTAATTCCTGACACTGTTCATTTGTCTGACAGGGAGACGTCGGCGTTGCGATGGGTAAACTGTATGGTAACGACTTCAGCCAGACCACCATCTCCCGATTTGAAGCTCTCAACCTGAGCTTTAAGAACATGTGCAAGCTGAAACCACTGCTGGAGAAATGGCTGAGTGATGCAGGTAAATGTCCAGAACTTATCAGAGCAGTTGTCCTTAACCTGATTTGACAACAGACACAAGTCTGTCATAAAATCCAGACAGCAGAGTTTGTTCCCAGCATTCATTCATTTTGCATGACTTATAAATGACCTCCAAAACTTGAAAAAGTCCAAAACCAAGCTCTGACGAAATTGTGCGGATGGATGAATTTATTGTTAATTGAAGTATTACATAGCAATACTTTATGTCAGTGACAGTTCTAAAAGTCTAAAGTTATCAGTGTGATATTTTTTGTTTTTTACAATGTAAGTGCAAAAAACTGTAGTTCTTTTACTTCAGAAGGCTTTACTGCATGTTTTCTTCCATGCTTTTTTGTCTGTTGGCCCACATGTCTTCATGTCTCTTTATTTATTCTTGCTCTTGTCTCTCTATCTATCTATCTCTGACAGAAACCATGGCAGTAGACAGCATGCTGCCCAGCCCATCTTCTCTCTCCTCCCCTATGTTGGGCATCGAGGGTCTATCCGGCCGGCGCAGGAAGAAACGCACCAGCATTGAGACCAATGTGCGAGTGGCCTTAGAGCGCAACTTCTGCACGGTAGGACATTGACTTATTTACCAAGGATATAGAACACCGTGTCTGTCAGTCTGGAATCTGTCAGTCTGGAGAGTGAGACTGACACAAAAACAGAAAAATGTCAACAAAAAGATATCATGGCATTCAGAGGAATCATATCTCAGTGGATGTTGAATTTCTTACTGAGATCTGGTGAGGTATTTTTCTAGATCTCACCTGTACAAAATGATGCACGTGGCAGATTTAAGAGCCTCATCTTTTATTTTTCAGGAAGTGTTCAAATCTTTTACTCAAAGTATAAGTCTTGCATGTAATCATTTGAGAGAAAATGCTAAAAAAATAACAAAGCTTTTTAAGACTTTTTAAAACTTTAACATATAAACATTGTCTACATTTGCATGCACACTATGATGTTCCACTATGACTCAGAATATGACACCAGTCATGTAAACAGCATATTGCACTTGGATATTCCAAATGGGAACTGCCCATTGGTTCGACATCCCATTGTTCCGACCATATTAAACTCAAGTCCGTTCCGAAATCATCATGATGCCCGTGGTTAAGGTCTGGTTAGGTTTAGGCACAAAAACCACTTGGTTAGGGTCAGGAAAAGATCATGGTGTGGGTTAAAATGAAAAAGAAAGTGACAAACACATAAGCCGTGAGCCTGCTCCACCTCAAGCCGGTCGCGGCGCACCATATGCCCGCTGCGAGCCGTTCAGCACCACGGACAGTCGGACTAATGGGATGTTGAACCAATGGGCTGTCGAAACAATGCCATGGACCCATTCCAAATTAGGCCTTCTTTTTTTTAAAGAAACATTTTCATTTGGAATATGCTGTTATTATTGTGGTTTTAGGAGCATTTTTTGAGCACCAATACGGCACATTCATAACATGCATCTCAACTGGGGTTTTAACGTAGTTTGGAACACACAGCGTCTTACCTATTTGAGTCAGCTCTGTGTGTTGTACACAAACCAACTAGCTTACAGATTGCAAAACTGTGAGGAGATACATGCCCAAAAGAAAAGCCCACATCCCTGGTCCATAGGAGAGACATCATCAAACTTTTAAAGAAGGTTTCATATTTTGGCATGATAATCATGTTATGGCAGGTTAATCTGAGTATGCATGGCTGCATGTTAACAGGAATACTAATGGAATATTCATTTTCATCAGCCATGTAAACATTTTATTGTCTTGTTTGGAAAATGAATTTTCTTTTTGCATGAAAACATTGTCAGCGTTGAAGACAAATAATCTAAGGTATACTGTCAAGTTGGGTGCACAGTTGAGTAAAATGATTGAATTAGACAGGATGTTTCAGACTTGCTAAAGAGCTAAAGGTATACATGTAAGGGTTACGCAAATGTAATCACCCGTTCATTCATCCATTGGTTTCAGTTTCTGCTCATCTCTCTATTTACTCATCAGTCTGATGTTTTCCTCCTCAGAACCAGAAGCCTACCTCGGAGGAGATCCTGCTCATGGCGGAGCAGCTCAACATGGAGAAGGAGGTGATTCGTGTTTGGTTCTGCAACCGCAGACAGAAAGAGAAACGCATCAACCCCTCTAGCAGCACCACCCCTCCCTTGCCCAGTCAGACTTCACCTGTTGTGACACACAAAGCCCCCTGCTACAGCCCGCACATGGTACAGTCCACCACACATCCACTGACTCTTCCTTTACTTGTTCTGTGTAATTTCAGAGGTTGGATATTTGTTTCCACAGATGGAAGTATTTCCTGATCTCTCTTTCCCTCTCTCCTTCTCCAGATATCGAGTCAGGGTCTGTCCCAGGTCACCACCTGTCTCAGCACAACAGGTGAGCTGTAATTACTGTTTGTGCCCGTGTTGAGTCCCGTCAATGAATTATTAAAGGTTAGAGCAGTGCTTCCCAATTGTGTTTTTGGAACCCTACGGTCGGTCACAGGAAGATTAAACTGGTCCTGACGTTATTTGGAAGAAGTTGATACTTCTGTATTGTCGGAGCTTTTTGCTGCTTTGATGAAACACTGAAGAATCATCACTTCAAAAAAAATGATTTCTGTGAGAGGAAGATTGAAATAGAAAACAATGATGTTTTGTTGACAACAACATGGAAGCACTGGTCCCGTCTTGAGTTGTTTACCTCCATGAGTCATGGCTTGTCCTCGTGATTTATGGACCCTGGCTACGGTGAGAGCTATCCCAGGCTTCACCGATATGACAGATGGCCTGACAGGTAACAAACACAGCTGGAAATTTATTGGTCCGTTGAGCCGAGGCTAATACTTTCCAGTCGCAAACTTCTCTCTACAGTCTGCAGTAGACTGGAGTTAAAGAAGACACTCAAAAGCTAAGGATCCTGACTGCTGATTAAGAACTGTGTCACCAAAATGTTGATTTAATGCTGTAACTCATCCGCATGGTGAAAACAAACCTGCTACATTGTACCAACATCCCTCTCTCATCCTTCTCTTCCCCTCAGCCGCCAGCTCTTCAGCATCCTGCCCCATGACTCCTGTCAGCTCTGCTGCAGTAGGCTCCGCCTCTTCTTCTGTGACCCCACCCCCACATAGCACAGCTAGCCCCGCCCCTCCCAGCCTTGGGGCCCATGGGCTCAACACTGGGTGAGTGTTTATCTGATGGTAATAATTGAAATAAAAAACATGGTGGTTATTTTATCTTTAAAGGGATTTTATGGCGGCAGAGGGCGTTGTTTACTTCCTCTCAGCTACTGCATTACAAACATTCCAACAGGAAATACACGTGGACCTATTTAGAATGTTTAAGTCATCAAGTTTGAATAACGATGACTTCACACTAAAAGTTGCTTTCAGGTACACAACTGGCAGTTGATTTGAACTGCAGAGATATCTGAAATAGGCAAACTTGTTTATTTCGTCATTTTCATTTGTAACTGTAACATTTAAAGATATATAGTTAAACACTACTAATCTGATCTATCTGATGTTACTGCTGTGCTTATTTTATGGACCGTATTGCTCTGCTAGCGCCTTCGATGAACCAAATCTACCATTACCCAACAGTGCCACCTCAGTGCCAGTCAGACTAACTGCTAGTTTTGGGGAAACTCAAGCTGGCGTTTCCTTTACTCACTTACCTAACAGGTAAATTAGATCTTCAACCTGACGTTAAAGTATTGTCATTAATGAGATAGGAAAGCATCAAACACGCCTTTTAGACAACAAGATTTTCTCCCAATATCTCAGCTGTTTCTCACCTCCATTAAATTATATGTACATGATGCAGGGGAAGTTATAAAGAAACATGATTCGGTTTGAGGCTTTGAGCCAGTCATAATCAAAATGATGACAGGTGGAAGTACAGCAGGAAAAAAAAACAGAAAACAAACAAATTTTGCCCACAGCAATTTACGGTTAATTGGTCAATCTTCTAAGTCATCAAGGCAGAAAGCAAGCTACGAAACACTCTCCCATGTCTGCGTCTTAAATGTGAAAATCCTCTGCTTTTTTTAGATTTGTATTATTGTAAAATGTCTATATTTGGTTTTTGACAATTTGACATTTTATAATCCACATTTTGTGAAATAAGGCAATTAATCCAAAATAATAAGCAATACATTTTGCCTGGGTCCAGAGTAGACCTATGAATTCGCCCAGTCCACCAAGTTTGAGTTGACTGACTCTGGTCTGGCATTGTGACGTGAAACAGCAGTTTCTCAACATCCAGTGGGGGGACTAGATTAGTCAATCAGTGCCATGGGCGGGACTAATGCTATTGTCATCATCATTAGTTTTTACTTTGCTCTGCTCCACTTTTAAAACCCAAGCATAAGCAGGTATATTGGTACGGCTGCACATCAGTGTTTACTTCAAATGACATCAGACTCAGGTGGATATACTGGTCTCAAGTGATTGGTTGGAGAAAATAAAAAAAAACCTCCCCCATGGAAATCAGTTAGAGGGGAGACAATGTCAAACTGAAGATGGAAACGGAGTGTGACCAGCTGACAATTTCATCTGATATCAGGCAAAAACAGACAAATTATTAATAAAAATGATAATTTGTTGCAGGCCTTAATTAAAGGGAGAGAGACCATGTTTCTTTCAAAATAAAAGATGGACTCTTTGGAAAAATCTTATTTACACCTCTGTATAAAAGTGCAAAAATGACACACTATTTTATACTATCTGTATTTGAAAGGGGGTTTTTTGTCCACACATTTTGGAGTGTTTAGGTTGTTTTGAATCAGTGAAACCATCAGCCCTCCATCACCTGTAATGAAAACATGTTAAACTTGACATCACCTGAAACGTATGCAGCTGTATGTTGCAAAGAAAAGCTGTTGAAAGGTGTGTCAGACTGCTGCCACACCAGTTTGACTGCAATTCTGCTCACACATATGGAGATGTATGTACAAGCTAAGGCATGCAGTTTTGACACAGATAACAGTCAGAGAAGCTGCTGGTGCCCCAATTACACCATCAAACACAAGACAAGAGGCATAATTACACTGGGTTTACATCACTCTAACCTGCTAACTGTTTCTCTAAAAGTGTGAATTGTTCGTGTGAATTTGCGGTCCGTCCACATTTCAGGAACACATTGATGGGAGTAAGCACAGGGATGAACCAGGCCCTCATTGGCAGCAGTCCCCTGGCTACCATGCAAGGTGTGTGTGCATGTGTGTGTGTTTGTGTGTGTGCATGCAGACTGTCCCCTCCAGCCCAGCAAGTCTTCATGAGTCTCCATTTCTTAAGACTACTTCCCATTTCACCCTTCATCCATTCTGTCCAAAATGAATTTCCTTGCAGCTCTCAGACGACAGTCGCCAACAGCGAGCCCGGCTCTCACTCCTCCTCCTCAGCACAAACTTTTTGAATCGCTCAGTATGGTGAAAGATTCAATTTGATTCTCATACAATAGACTGCTATTATCACAGAGTGACAAGAGCCCCTTATGGCAAAGCTTAGGAGGCCAAGTCAGCTTACAGTAAACAGTTGAACAGGCACAATCCCCTCCCTCTCTATACTGAGGCCTGTTGGCTAAATAACTAGTTTCCACTCAAAATTCCCCTTTTTAAAAGAGACGATCTGCTGCCAAATCAATTAAGCCTCACAAATAAAGTCTGTGAGCTCAGCTTTGAATTCGTCATGTGATCCATCTCCCTATAGCGCCGATTCAGACCTTCCCCTTTTTCTCCCGCTCTGTTCTGGCGTCATTCAGAGCCGGCCTCCTCCGGGCCATGTGTTGATGAGAAGGATACAGCCTGTTATGGAAACTGCAGCTCTGGCACTGCCGGCTCTGATAGAGTTATAGGCTGAAGGAGGGAAGAAAGAGGAGCCTCGGTGAAAAGAGGGTTTTTGAAATGAAGTGTTGACGTGGAAAAGGATTTCTGGTTTGAATCCCTCTGGGGCCACACACACGCTATGAATGTTTACACTCGTGGCGCTGTAATGGATAAAAGTGTTGACTATTACACTGGAATTCAAAAGTCGGCAGGTGTCACTCTCTGTTACAGTGGAGCTCTGACTGATAGACAGCTTATTCTGCCGTACTCGCTTCAGTAATTCTGCAGGAAAATACAGGATTATATTTCAGTGTTGGGATCTTATTTCTCATCACTATATAACATAATGATGCCTTGAAAAACACCTTGCAATATCTAAAGTAAACCTCTTTAGGTCACTCATGGTTTTTCTATGAAGAGTATGACACATACTGATGATTTTATTTTGTTTTTCTGTGGCAATACTTGATGTTGTGTGCAGATAGTCAGCAGAATGAGACAGAAGTTCATTTTCACACTTTCACAAGCATCCAACTCAGTATTCATCGTTCATAGCATCATGTAGCTGGTTGTGTGCATGTGTAGTAAATAACTGTATCTCCATCTTCATCCTTGCTGACTATCATTTGTCTTCTTGCAATTTAGGATTGAGTATTTTTTATATCCAAATGTAAATAGAAGCATATTTATTTCTAAAGGTTCAGTTCACCCAAATAACATAAATATATATACAGTATGTATCAGCCCAAATGTTTTCAGAAACATATTATAGTGTACCATTAGGCTGTAAAATGGAAATGCTGGTCCGACCGGTCCAACCTGGCAGCCAGGTCACAATCTTTCTCATGTTACAACTAAAAAATACACTAAAATATGTTTGAGTTGGGAATTAGGCAATGCAGTTGATCAGCGCTGCCTAGTTTGTCAGTTCGACCGTAGTTCACAAGCAGAGATTGACATGATTGACAGCTGTGCAAGAGACTCCTTGGCTCTGATTGGTTGTTTTTGGTGCGCTGAGGTAAATTCTAGCAAATGCCATTAGAGGCAATAAACCATTGTCCATCTGTTTTCTTGTGACAGCTTCAGCAAATGTGTCACCAAGTTATTTTCATAAAAGTCAGTCAAAAAAAAGTCTGTAACGGTAGCTTGAATCCACGGAACAAATTGCCAACGGCTTTCAAAGGAACTCCTTTGCACCGAAGAAATTATTCTGATATCCGTTTGAAAATAGTTTTGTTGTGACTTGGGTGACCTGACCCTTAAATCATTTTTGCCTGCTTACTCCCAGAATGATTTATTTCCATGATATAAGTGAATGTATGAAAACTGTTTGCCAGTTTAGTCACTCTGCAGTCTTCCCACGTCATCTGCATCTCTAATTACTGACGTATCTCTTTTCTTCCTGTCTTTTTCTATCCACTCTGCCTGCTTTTCTATAAATTTTCTTTCCTTTTTGTCCTCTGCCTATGTTTATCCATCTCTCCATATTTCTCTTCACCTCTTCTTCTGTTTTCTTGATTGCTGATGGCCCATCTCTGCTGTTTGTGTCCTCCTCACCGCCACCACATCTATGTTCGTCCTGCTTTTCCTTTCTACTCTTTTCCCTTCTGCCATCTTTTTTATACTTCTCTTCATCATTTGTAACTTTGTATTTATCACATTTTTTCTTTCTCTTTCCCTTCTCTTTTCTTCTCAACCCTTCTCTTACTCTCTCTCCATCACTGTCCACCCTCCCTCCATCTTCTTCCCCTCGTCCATCCCTACCAGCCCTGGCAGCCAGCAGTGGTCAGCTGCCCATCTCCAGCCTCGAGGGGGGAGCTGCTCACATGCTTCTGGGAGGACCTGGGGGTCCCGCTGTACCTCCTTCCCTCCGCCCCTCACTCTTCCTCAACCGCCCTACCCTCCTCCCCATGGTGACCGGCTCCATGGCAACAACCTCCACGCCTGCCATGGGACTGGTCAGCAGCGTTGGTGGAATGTGCGGCCCCCGCCCCTCCTTCTCCCAGTCTCCGCCGCCCGGCGCCAGCGACCTCATGAGCCCGACTTCGTGTCCCGAGGAGTCCGCATCTCCTTGTTCAAGCCCTGCCTCCTTCTGTTCTTTCAGCGAAGCCTCGCCACCTCCTTTGGGAGGGGCCATGGCCGAGTGATCCCTCACTGACAGCCAAAGTTTCTTATCAGAGGAGAACGAGGAGGAGGAAGAGGAAGAGTTAAAGGAGCTTTAAAAATCTAAATTTACAACCTCGCCTTTCAACCAAAGCCATCTCTCTGTCTGATCCATCTCTGATTTCATCTCTCTCTTTCTCTGTCTCCCCGCTGAAGTCTTCTGAAGCCAAAAATATACACAGATGGATGACGGGAGGAAGCAAAGAGAGAGGGAGAATGGAGAGGATAGAGAGAACTGCAGAACGGAGGGGGGACATTTGAAACCAAATAATGATCTACAGCTGGAGAGGTGGCACTGAGGAGTGTTTTTGCTCAGCATCGGGCAAACGAACAGCATGCTTTTTATCGGCTGGAGAAAAAATAAACTTGCTGAGGGCAGGGATGAGAAGCGAAACTGTGTGTGAGAAATGGGAGGCAAAAAGAAAAGACTTGTTTAACAAGCTCGGAAGGTCATGTGGTTGCAACCAAATTAAAAAAAAACAAAGAAGAGCAAAAAGATGCTAGAAGAGAAACACACACTTACAAAGATGAAAACCAAAATCTCCAAATACCAAAAACTGAAAACCAAAAAAGACAAAAAAACAACAAAACGGAGAGAAAAGCTTTAGTTCAAAAAGACTTTGCATTCTGATCTGTCCAGGATCAGGTCAGTACTTCATTTCACTTCATGACAAACATTTTCCATTTCACTCAGGATTTCCTTTGTTCTCATTTTCGGTTTTACAAAACATCTATTTTTTTCTATTAATTTCCATTAATCGCTCTTTATGGTATTACAGATATGTAATGTTTTACAGCTGATCCCACATGCAGCATATCTACCTACCTCTCTCTTTACAGTGATGCACACCTTACAGTAGAACAGGCAGCGTTTGTTTTCACCAGCCTGGGGTGGCAGATGGGTGGAGTTTACTACTATAATTACTATAGCATCACTTAAGATGCCAGTCCATACTTACTGTAGTATACTTTGCTGTTAATGCCTGAGCTTTCTGGTATCCATTAAATTATACTATGTGGTAAAACCCACCCTTCTGGCATATAAATTGGATAAAACCAACCGTACATGTTGGAAAATCTTATTTGATCCAGGTAAAAATAAATATATTGGTCTTTTTTGTCAGTTGTTTAGCTGTTTTATTTATTTATCCTAATTTTCTGTGCAAAGAGAACATTTTCTATCAGGATTTCATCATCAATATTCTCATTGTTGCTCAAATCGAAGTAAACACACTCAACAGTCTACAAAGAGGATACCACAGGCAGATGTGGACAGTCTTGGGATTTTATTCAGCATTATTTGGCTTCTTTTATTTTCATCACCCCATACACACCCATACCATCATCATGTCATCTTCCAGACTGCTCATCTACCACCAGACAGTCACTCTTGGATACCAAAGCATCGCCTCTGGCAGCGTTGTCTCTTGATTCGCCCGGGAGACGAGTGTCCAGACAAAACCTCAGCAGTGTCAAAGGGAAAACACACACACACACACACACACATACACACACACACTACAAGCAAAAGAAAGAGTCCAAACCAAAAAAAAAAAAAAAAGAACAAAAGAAAGAGGTGAAGCACCGGCGTTCCCCTTACTGCCCCCAAACCCCTGCCCTCCATCCCTCCCTCCCATCTGCCCCTCTCCTTTGTCTCCAAAGATCAGATCAAAGGGCCAAAAGAAAAGAGGAGAAGAAGAAGAGGAGGAGAAGCGGTCAGGAGCGGAGGAGCCAAAGGTATGAAAAGCTGCAGGGGGAAAGCAAGAAGATAGAAGGAAGAGGAGCAGGAGGAGGTGCGCTCGAAGCGGCGGACCAAAAAACCAAAAAGTAACCCAAAACCAAAAGCTACTACTACTGCTACTAATTATGTATGAGTGACTGAACCGTAACTAAACCAAATACAAACAAAGAGGGGGAGGACGAGGGGAGAAAAGGGGGGAGTAAGGCCCTGTCTGTCTGTTTGTCTTTAGCTGTGATTGCTGTTCTTGTATCGACAGACAGAAATCGTTCCCTCCCTCCCTCTGCCAGCGACCTCGGCTTTGTTCTCACTTTTTCCTGGATGGATAAAATATGGAATAACCTCAACAAACTGACTTTGAAAATATATATATTTTTGTTTTTGCTTTCCATAGTGTGTCTGTTAATGATGTATGGATTTGTCTCATTGCTTTCTACTTATTATGCGGCGGGAAGGAGGGAGGGAGGGGCAGGGGTGGGGAGGTGGTGGGTTTTGGCGACGTGTTGCCTATTTTCATATCTTCTTGTCTCTTCGGTTGTGCTCTGGGTTTTTATTTTTCTTTATGGTTGGAAATAACTGTGAAAATGTAGCTTCCAAGATTACAAAAAAAAGTGTTTTTTTTTAGTTGATCCAGAATGTTGTGAGAAAGCCAAAACTGAAAACCAAAAGCAAAACTTTTTAGACATACAACCAAATAGAACAACCAAACCAATGCACAAGTTGTACGTGTGGCTCAGCTGTGTGTGACTGTGGGAACGTGTGTGTATACGTGTGCTTGTGCGAGCATGTGTCGGTATAAAGATAAATTCTCTTGCATCCAAACCAAACCGTAAAACACAACGCACTCTTTATGTCTCATAAACATGTTTGACAAACTAATGTCACCCAGTGTTTATTTTAGATACTTGAAAGCAGAACTCTGGTCACTTTCAACCGGGACCCATTTCACAGAGTTTTCCCATCAAACTTATCGTCTCCAACGGTCTCCCCTGCTGCTTGGATCATTTCTAACACAAACTCCAAAAATCAAAGTGATCCCTCTTCTGTCGCCTTGTGAATCTCAGCACAAGTTTGGTTTATTTATATTCAGATAACTTTCACTATTTATTTTTGCAGAGGGCTTCTGAGGCTTGACTGTACAGTTGCTCTCGTTCGTATCTTATAACATATGTGTCTTTCCAGAGTGAGAAGTTAATAAGTGGTGGAAAATACAGATGTGCTTCTTTTGGCCACACAGCTCATTTTTAATGCAGCATATTTAACAGGCAGCCACTGCTTTCTATTAATTTCAGCATGAATTAAAAAATCAATTTACTGATATTTTAAACATAAGCGATATTGTTAATCCTTCACTTGAACTTAACGTCATGTGTTTCTCCCTGAAGTTGTATTATTGTAATGCAAGTGAGAGCAGGCTCACATATTCCAACATGTCTCACTCTCATCTCGTCAAATACAGCAGCTTAGTCAGTGGCCTTCAGACTGTGATGCTTTAGGTTCCCCACTAGCGTCATCTTTGATGCTCAGGGACGGCAGGTCAATTTCCGCACGTCACATGCATAGTCTCTTTTCAAAATAATCCTCCATGTTCACGGGAAACATTTGCTTCAGTCCAGACATTTGAACCGGCACCACTACCCCAAGTACAAGTTGACTGATTTGTCTGGCATCGTGACATGAAACAGTAATTTCGCATGTAAATAACAACAAATGAGCAATGCAGGGGTCCTCAATTAGCCAACTGGCACCACCGACAGGACTAACATCATTGTCTTGCTGTTGTCAAGCAGTGTGCCGGAACCAACGAGGAGTTATAAGAACAATGGCGAGTGCTGAGTACAAGATAAAAGCTGCTATCCAGGCTGTTCTGAATTGACATGCTATCCCAATATCACCCAACATTGGCATGGCTACACATCAGTGTGGAGTTAAAATGACGTCACATTCAGGTGGATATATTGGTCTAATTGGTTCGGGGAAATTGAACCCCCTTCCCTTACAAAAATCGGATAGAGTGGACGCAATGTCAGACTAACGATGGAAACACAGTGTTGATGAGTTGTCCGATATCAGGCAAAGGAAACAGCTTTTACCAAAACTGTTTTAGGTTTAGGCAATAAAATTACTTGGTTAGGTAGGAAAAAAACACCATGGTTAGGGTTAAAATAAGTAAGTTTAACCTGTGTGTCTCCCAAACACAAACACCCATCTCCAGGGTGAAAGTCCTGTGCTTGGTTGAGTCATCCACCCCTCCGTCCAACTCTCCTGCCAAACTTGGACTGTCTTGCTTTTTATACAATGTCATTGCCACGGATGGGTTTGCATCAGAGTTAAATTAAAGCCTGGTACATTTGTACAGATGCTGTAGGGTGCCTTGTGTATCAGCATCAGACACTGACGGCCACTGACCAAGCTGCAATATTTGATGCCCCGGGAATGAGAACAGGCTGTATATTAACAAGTTATGTGACCTGGAAACCAAACCTTTTAATATAACTGTGAATAAGATAAACAAGTATGTACAGGACATCTAGATGATCATCAGTCAACTCTAATTTCCACTGAATGTATCACCAAGGTAGAGTTTTTAAGGATCAGTGATTTTTCATATTGTGCTGTTTTTAATAGTGAAGGCATACCAGTGTTCAAGTATCTAAAAACTGTTGATAAATTATCACCAATACAGTATGTTTGATTTTACGTTAATGAGCTGAAACATGTTTCTTTTAAAAAGCTCGCCAGTGAAGCAGTTGGCGATATTTTTGTGAGAAAAGATAACTCTGATGGAATAAAAACAAGAGGTCCAGGTTGAAAACCAGAGTTAAGCTTTCATCTAACACACACAGGTACTGAAGGCAACCAATGATAAAGATGATATGGGGAGGGAAGTGGGGGGGTGCTCACGTCTGAGACGGATTAAAGGCTGTTAACGTCCACTTTTAGAGGGAATGTATCCATTAGTTCTACTAGGTTTTTGTAGGGGGGAAATAATCTATGTTCAACTGCTCTTACTTGTTGCTGATGTATAAAAAGGCTGGGACTATTACCTTTGATGATGACGACCGAAGACGACGACTTGATTTAAGAACCAAAAGCTTTAAAACTCTTTATCTCTCACGGGCTCTTTGTTGGAAAAAAAAATATTTGTATTTATTGTATGAGGGAGGTGTGTGCTTTTTTCGGGGATGGGGAAAAATGGTCCGTTTGTATTTTATTAACTTCTTTGTCTCTCACCTTTATTTATTGACTCTTTATTTATGTATTTATTGGATTCTATTTATGTCTTTCTGGATCTTTGTAATAGTTTTTTCAGGGGTTGTTGTGAGGCTTGTATCTGCAGAGAGAGGGGTGTTCTTGAGATCAAGACAAGAAGAGAAGATGCCAAACGAATGTTTCAAAGCAAAACCAAACCTAAAGACTGTTGTAACCTGAGACAGAGAGAGAAAGTAGCAGGGAAACTGTGACGGAGGAAAATGCTGTTTTAAAATTAACTTTGTGGGGGCAATTTGTCTCAACGTTGACTGTCCGATATTTGCAGTCTCTCGCAGAACCTGGAGTGTGTGTTACTGTTTTTTAATCCCCAGTTGGAAACATTGGGTTCCTCATTTTGGATCAAACTTATATTGTTTTCAGTTGCACCAGCTCTTTGTTAATTCAAAATGTGTTTGATTAGTGTATACTAAATGGAAAGGTACACATTAGGCTACTAAATTAAAATTATCTGCGCCAAACAAATTGGTTCTTAGGTATATGTTAGTTGCTACTAACTATTTACACGCAGTAACTGCCATTATGTAGCCGTTACATAGCTAACGGAACTAACTGAAAAAGCTAACATTAGCATGCTAATATACGACCTGTTTAGATTGACGACTAAAAGAGCTAATATGCAGAATGGTTGACATATCTGATTTCACAGTTGATCACTCACGCAAATAACAAAATAAAATCATACGGAGACGGACAGAAACTTCTGTCCATTCTCTGCACTCATTTCATCCGTATTTGTGAACATTTTCTGAAAGCTTATGAATACAAACGAAACGTAGCAGTACCACTGGAGGCAGTGTAGCCTAGTTCAAGCGACATATGACCAAAGGACACGACAGACATTTCTAAAAAAGGCGGAACATAACGAATTAGTTATATAATGAAAAGAATTCTCCCTTCACATGTTGCATTCATTTAATTGGATTATTACAACCTTGTCCACTGTCGCTTCGTTTTTTGACTCGTGCCATTAATTGGCTATATCTACGCCATCATGAAGGATGCAGGGAAGTATAAGGGCAGTGATGTTTACAACATTTGGTACAGACATATTTATTTTCGTATGTAACGGAAGTATAAATGAGCCTTTACAGTGACTTCCTGATGAGACGCCGCTGGCCTACAGATGTGTCCTCACAAAGTCCTAACTACTAAAGTCTTCTCTACTAAGACGTTACTTTTCGTAATGGTGCAACCTGATCACTTGTCTAATACGAACTAGTAGTTTCCAAGAACTTCACAAACAAACTTAGCGATGGATTTCACAAATAGCTTGTGCAACTCAATCCTGCTGCGTCAGGACAGTAGAGAGTCTGGTTTGCTATCAGTCACTGGAAATTAAACTAACCTGACTATAAAATACTAACAGCTCAGTTTCACACACTCCAATCTGGTTAAACTAGTCAGTGTTTGACACATGTTGTAACATTTGTCCTATGTCTGGTTTAAATCCCAACATTTCCATCGTTTTGAGTGAATTTCCTCCGTTCACGTCTCCTCCTCTGCTCTCTTAAAAGCTTTCTGATTCCCTCCGTCTCTTCTTCATAGACAAGGGGCTTTTAACTCATACCTCTGATACTCTGATGAAAAAACCAAATAGACACTCAAGCTTTAATGACAAAATAAAATAAAAATAAAAAAGAGATGTGACTTGTCTGAACTCAGGAGTGAGGGATGTGAAACTGGCCCTAGCAAAGTTAGATAATGGAGAAACAAAGATTTTCAGTTGTTCTTATGGCTTTAACCTACAGATAACACCATGTCCTCTGTGCTGAGGATGTGGCTGTTTTGTAGAGAGGAAGGTGTGTGTATATTCGTCACTGCTGTCGGAGGAAAACATTTGAACTTCAGGTTTTACTTAAAATACACATCATGTTTTAAATGTGATGCTTGAACCTTGGGCTGTTAAATATCCACCGCGGAGCTTAAAAAACGTGGATGTCAAACTAAAGTTAAGAAAATACAAATTTATATTTTTAAGATTTGCGTTTTTTGTCGTCGTTTTTTTGTTTTGTCTCCGACAGCAGTGCAGCTCTGTCTGTGTGCCTGTGTAGTCTGACTCTGCTGTGGTGGACAGAGAATGATACCAAAGTTAAAACTACCGCAGTGAGACGCTACACTACCGACACAACACACACACTCACAGTCATTCCATGTGTATATAAACATTCAGGATTCTTGTTAGGGACCGTAACTGCTAAAATAAAAGGTATCCAGCGCCTGTTGTTAATATAAAAACACTGTCAGATAATAAGAGCACTTCAGGCCTTGACAGTTTTCTACTGTAGTTCTTCTGTGGCTGTGAATGTTAATTTTACTACTCTGCTCAACTTTCCAAGTCACCGTGACACATAAAAGACTCTTTTTTGGCCTTGAGAACACAAATAGTAAAACCTGACAACAGAGTGAAAAAAAAGAGAGAATAATTTCAGTCGATATTGTTTGCCCCATTTTATTGTTCTTTTATTTAGGAGAAAGTTAAAGAAACGTTTTCCTTTCTATTTTTTCTACAATGCAGCTTAAATCCAAAGGTTAAGAGGACAGCAAAGATAGATTTTACTGCTAAAGAAAAAAAACCTCAATAGTGAAAACCAAAGAGCTCCACTGTATCTTCTCACCTTGATTTACTTTTTTCTCCGCATTGTGCAACTCCCACGTTTTTATGGTGGCTGTAAACTCTAAAAGTATTCTTTAATATAGCCTAATGATGATGGTGGCGGTGATGATGATGGTGGACATAAAAGATGAAACAAACACTGCTCTGTAAGCTTCAGTATCTGTTTTTCGGGTCCTTTTTCTGTTTTGAAGTATGCTTACAATATGCTGTTTTTTGACCTCGAGGCTCTCTCTGTCTGAGTTGATTCTATAACCTGATTCTGTTGGAAACGTTTGGGTTTGAAACTGTTCTCTACTGTCCCTGAACTCATCGCTATCTGTGTGCCTGTTGTTTTAAGGGGCCAGGGAAACGGGGACAAAACAAACCTGTAAGTGTTAGGAATAAAGTGCGAATTTAGACCAAAGTCATCTCCCGTGTCTTTGTTGTTTGTTTGTGTGTTTGTTGTTTTGTTTTTTGCTGTATTCAAGGATATCACTGTCAAAATTGTAAAGGCAAAAATCAGACTCAATCAGAAAACAAAAAGATGATTGATGGGAACTATTTTCCTACCAAACTGCACCCGACAGCCGTATCACTGCTCACCAAACACAACTGAGCTAGCTAACATGAAAGTTAAGCAGGATTTATAGTTGTGTGGCAGACCCTACGCCGTAGCCTGCACACATGGCCTATGCTGTTGTGAGCATTTATACTTGTGCAATGGTGTTGCAAAGGTTTCTGTGAAGTGCTGTAAAGTTTAGTCGATTCAAAATACACCCAAAACACACATTAAACACAAATTAAACATGGCTTAATAGAGACAATTTTAAACTCAACTACGCGAATCAGTTTCACTATAACAAAAAGGCAAACACTTGTCTTTATCTGGACACATTTTCCCCACAAATACAACATGCTACTGTTATAAGCACAAGCCTAAGGCATTTGACACTCTATAAATTAGCCTAGTAGCTAGCGATCTTTTCTTCCTCTCATATTAAACCAGGGACAATGGCAGACTTTAGCAAAGGTAACGGTACATAATTTGGCTCCATTACAACTCACAAGGTTCACTGACTTAACACATTTTCCAAACACATACAACATGCTAACGTTATTAGGGCAAGGCTATGGCATTTTACATTGTATAAATTAGCCTAGCGAAAAGCAGAGATTTCCTCTTCTGATATGAAGCCAGGATAAATGCCAGATTAAAAATTCCTGAATGATAAATTACACACAAGACTTAAAATGCTATTTTAGTGGAGGCTTTACTGTCTTCACAATTTAAGTAAGTAAAAGCTTTCTTTCCACTGAGGTAAATGGGGTCAGTATACAGAAACAGACATGAGGTCTGCGTCACTGCAATGTGTAGTTACATTTGTGGGGAGGTGCGCATCAGGCTGTGGTGTAGGTTAGAGTGCAGGCTTTGCCTTGACATGGAGACTACACTGTAGCTACAGTGTAGATTCAACAGAGAACCAGTCCGCATTAGCCGAGGAGGACACCTCCATCTTTATGGTGATACGGTTCAGTAGAAAGAAAAAAAATCTTACATGAAACTGCTCACAACAAGGTCTGTGGATTATCTCAAGTAACCAGGTCATGATTCCTGTAAAGAGACATTGCTGAGGAGGTTTTTTTAGCACTTTGAGTGCCATCTAGTTCCATCATATTGGAAGGTATGCAGACATCTGTACGATGTCCCCAACCCTCTGCAACTCACACCAAAACAATCTATATTAAGAGCACTACAGGGAGGAGAAGACTTATGTATTTTTGATTTGGGGTTGAATTGTCTTTCTCTGGAGAATAACTTTCTTACATGAACAGTGAATTCTTTGGTGAAATTTCAGCATGAAAACGGTTAAATTCAATACAATCTAGGTAGAAAATATGGTGTTGTCTGAATATAAAAAGAACTGAGAGGCCAAGTACTCAGTCAGTCTCATATGCAGTAATTTAGTGGAATGTTCAGGTGCCCTTGAAGATAGAAAAGAAAATCACAAAAAAGAAATATTCTTCAGGCACTCTGAGGCAGAGCAATGATAAAAGGAATGTAAAAGTCTTTGACCCTCTGACCGTGCTGAAGACACTGTGAGGTGGAAACCGGTCTTTTTAAATAAAGAATAAAGCTTTTAATATACTTTCTCCCTGTGAGTGCCTGAGGAATGTTTCTTTTCAATACATCTATCTGTTGTCAGGTTAAATCCAAAAATACAGTACTTTTGTATTTCCAAACTGCGGCTGAATTTAGACTAAACTATGTTTTATGTGCTTTCCTGTCTCCTAAATGGAAACTTTGGTATTTATGAACCTGGACCTTTCCTGTGGCTTTGTTTTTAAGGGTGTTTTCACACTTGGTCCTTTTTAAATGAACCAAACTCAGTCCTCTTGAAGTGGACCAAAAAGCGGGCCGACAGAGAGGGGACTCATTTCTTCTTGCATCCACATTGTCAGTTCATATGAAAGAGGACTCAGTTCTCTCTCGGGTCCACTTCAGCTCTGATGAGGCCTCAGTCCTCTTTCTGTTCACACTATAGTCTATATATAATTTATGCTGATATAGTTTTGTTTTTACTTTGACGTGGCACTGCAGTGCAGTTATAAACTTAAAATTGGAGGAACACCCGGCATTTCTGTGCCTTGTGAACAGTTGCTGTTTGACGTTTTCCTTGTTCCATATCTGGAGACGTGCAGCTGTTTCATCGTCAGACCAAAGTACTCCTCGTCCCCTGGTCATGCTGTTGTTACCTGTGGCCATGGTTCCATTGTGTTTATTATGCAGCCCACTGAAATAGCATATGATCTGTCTACGGCAAGCCTGGAGGGCTACAATACAATGGCAAAAGGCATAGCGGACCAATGTTTATAGGACACAGGTTAAGTGAACCGCACCGCAGACTTGAAGCAAACCAAACTCAGAGTTTGGTTCGCTTCAGAGGGGTCTGAGTTCTCTTGGAGGGTTCACATTTGCGCAAAAAATGCTGAGTCACCGCTCTGAGCCCGATTCGAAGGCTGAAAAGGACCATGTGTGAAAAAACCCTAAGTGACTTATGGAGACAGCAATGTCTTAGTCCAGTATTGAGAGACCACTGCAGCCACACAACAGGTTGCAATTTAATCACCACAGGCAAATGTGCACTATGAATTGATGTCCACTAAACCTGCTTGTTTTTGAGGAAGCACGTTTGTTTTCACAAGTATCTGACAACATCATGGCAAAGAGACTTGTTTTAGAATTGTAATTATTACATTATGGGTATTATTGTTGCTAAGTTCCACCCCTTGAACATGGACCAGCCAATAATAGCGTAGCATCAGCCAGCTCAGACTACATGGTTGTGCTCCGTAGAAATCAGCGTTGCCAGGTGTACGATAATTATCGTATTTGTATGATAATTTGGCACTCTGTACAATGTATGATTGATAATCCCAAAAAAGGCCAAATGTACGATAATCTGACCATTTCATGAATGTGTTGTTGTAATCACTATGCCAGAGTTTTTTTGTGAGCCCTGAAGGCATGTATATATATATATATATATATCTATATCTATGTACATACACACACAGTATATCTATATATACTGTATGTGTATGTATGTATATCCCACTCGGGTTGAGGTGAATAAAAGAACTGTGTTGTGACCTAAATAACATGCTGTTGCTATCTGCAGAAAGTATTGAAGCATGAAATCTCGCATTTTTAATGTACAAAAGCATCCTGCATCATAACTACATGTGTGCCGTTTGTAACAAACCAAACCGCGTGAAAATCAGTTGATAATTCAGTGAGTTATTCTATTTTACTTATGCAAACAGCTCCTTCCTCAATAGAAGTGAATGCACTGTGGAGGCGAAGCGAGACCCATCCAAGATGGCGGCCGGCTGGGACGCGCTCAAGCAGTCAATGTGGCGTCTATGTATATATGTCTATGCGCTGCACGAGGTGCTAGGACCCATCAGGAAGTCGAGCGAGAATGAAATTCGAAAAAAGAAGAAGAAAAACAGAAGCAAGGAAAATGGAAAAAAAGTAAACACTAGAGTGACTATATTTGCCTATAGCGCATCAGTAGGATTGTTATTTTGATAATGACGATGTACGACAATTTCCCTCAAAATACGATAATTTTGAGTCTCTGGTGTGATAATCCTGCATTTCCCACCTGGCAACGCTGATAGAATCTCATGCAGTCATTTTGAGCTTTCCGTTATTTTCAGGCTAGTTTTGTGGATTTTGAGCTATACATGTTAAATGATGAGGTTGCAAGGAAATCTGCGTTTCTCCCCTTTTCCAAAACCAAAACCAAATCCTGATTAGGTCTTCAGTCTCGATCACCAGTGATACAGTGGTTCACTTTTACACTGTGATCTGTACGTTAGGCTTTGGCTTCTACGTATCATACCATTCACTGTTGAGGTGTGCAGAAAAAAGTTCCCTTGTTGAATTCAACGTAACATATGGTGCGTAACTGACGTACGACTGGTCATTTGGGGGATGAAGTATTCCTTTAATATGTGCATAACTTTAACGTTGCACGCCCCCCCCCCCCCCCCCCCCCCCCCCCCCTCCGGACCAATATAGTCTTCTTATAATATGTAATACTTCTTATAATGTATAAAAATAGGCTACATCATAATTTATTTGTTTGATTATCTTCTCTTTTATTAATCTGAGTCTGCAAAGTAACTAAATGTACTAAATTACAGTAGTGAAGTAGTAGTGGTGAATTGTCTTCATGTCTTTGCAATGTCTCACAGTAGTGGTTCGTGGAGTGTTGCTGACATAGCAGGAGGGTTTTTAGCACACGTGTGCACTTTGCTTTACATTCTTTCAGTTACACATGTTCAGGGGTGCTAGAGGGAGACCCCTAAATGATTCAGGGGGCCTGGAGCAGGACAGCAGCCGTGCTACCTGCCAGGGATTATAGATATTTAATGTGTTGTTGAGCTCAGAGGGTCAAAGATTCCTAGCAGCGCCCCTGAACACATTCACAACTTACTTCTGCCCAGTGGTTCCATCGTTCTCCACACTGTGTTGTTGTTGTTGTTTAGGGAGAGAAGATCGAACTTGTTTTCTTTCCAAAAACTACATCTTCTCAGCCAGTTTCTACATGCATCCTCCTCCTCCTCCTCTCCCTGGTCTCCATCTTGCTCTTTTTTTCATGAGAAGGATCCAAAGTGGTTAGCAGCTTTGTAATGTCACACATCTGCCAAGCCAAAATCCCCACAGCTCCTCCCAAATCCAGTAAATCATACCAGCGCATCCAGCTCCACATGCAGATAGCTGCAGGGTACAAATTAGTTCTCTCTGTTCCCTGTCCAGCAAATTACTGGGTGCTGAGAGTCAAACCTTTTGGATCAGGGCACGGGCGCCCGTTTGCACTAGTAACATAGTAACCTGAAAAACACACTCGCTTACTCAACGCCGTCATTTTGCTTTTAAAAATCATTATTTTTTTCCCTCAAAGACATTAAACCTCAGATGTTTCATGCTGTATTTAGTTTGACTTTGTCCCAGTCGTATAAAACATTTTCTCCAGCAGCTGCCAGCTGTGGTGAAATAAAAGGCAGATATGAGGCTTCTGTGTGAAACTGATGTGTAGTTATGACATTCAGCCACCTCCCTCATGAACTGATCTCATGAAATAATGACGCTTCTATTGGTCCTGGGTGGTTCAGATCTGGGTGGCCCAGTGTGTGTGTGTGTGTGTGTGTGTGTGTGTGTGTGTGTTTCCAGTCAGTCCCAGTCTCTCTTCTGGGAACTAACATGTTGTAACCCACAGGTCCCTGAGGAGTAACTTCGCCTGCTGCAAGGAAGAAACTAACCCTGTCTCTGTCTCTAGCAGATACTCAGTCCCAACTCCGTCTGTGCTCGGTCGCTCTGTAACCGTGAATGAACCGCTGTGTTTGCACCTTCACACGCCCTGCGTACCAGATGTGAATGAGCCAAATGTTTGGGAACCAAAATTAAAATACCAGGTGTGAAACAGCCGTGAAATCGGCAGCTTCGGTCCAACCACAGCACACACACTGAAGGGTGTAGTGGTTGCAGAGCAGCAGGAATGACCTGCTAAGGAGGGTTTATAACATCTTTATCTGTTTCCTGATCTTGAGGATTTAGTTTGAAAGTAGTTTTTACACCCCACACCCCCCAAAACAATACAAAAAAAAATCCCCTTCACAATAATTGATATTACTTTAAGAGATCAGTGTGTAGCACTTCGTGGCATCTTGTGCTAAAGACTTCAGTTTGCAACAAATTGAAACTTCTCCCATGTGCAAAGCCTGAACTCCCAGTTAAAGTTCCTTCGGTGTTCATTGTTCAGGAGGTTTTAACTGGGGGCCAAATTATCCACAGAGATCTTTACCTCCCCAAAACAAACAGACCAGGTGATTCAAACCGGTAAAACACTGATTCACATACAAAAATGAGTGTTTTTCCTGAATGGACTACTAACTACAGTGGCCAATGTGAAAACGTGAATGGTCCTATCCAGAGCCAGTGTTTGGTTTGTCCATCCTGGGCTACTGTAGGAACACGGTGATGTAACATGCCAATTTCCAAGGTAACAAAAACACAATGGTTCCTATTTTTAGATGATTGTACACTGAAGAAAACATGCTTGTTATATCATATTCCATATCTGCCAATATATCCCCCTAAAGCCTAAACATGAAACCCTTAAATTAAGTTTTATAGGGAATTTAAGTATTTAAACCAAACACACTTTTAAAAAAGGAAGAAAATGCCAGGATAAACACCAAAAGAGTACTTTAGTATGGTTTGACACCGTTTTTCTCATAATAGGGATTTTCTTTTAAATTATACTATTTTTTTTTTCCACATCGAACAACTAATTGAACCACATTACAGAGAAGGAACTGAGGCTTTCCAACATCAGCCAAATACTTTTCAGTCAGTATTAACCTTCTTTTAAAAATTACCACAATAGCCATATTTTCCATCTTTAGTGTGTATTTTGAGATTTCATGTCTGCCTTAGAGGAGTTCTGCTGTTTTCTTAAAAAGACTGGAGTGTGTTGAGATGCAGTTCATCTCTTACACCACTAAGTGGCGCTCATTCACTGTAAAAAGATCAAAACGACACAGAGACTCAAATAATTCACCTTGAAGTGGAGATAGTTTTAAATGTGGTATTAGTTGATAATAATATATGCGAATTCCATCCTTCTCCTAAACTCAGGTAGCACAGAGAGATGCATTTGAGAATAAAGTATCTGCATCATGACTGAAGGAAGTGTTTGACACAAAACAGTAAAGTGTAATGTTTCATTTGTTCACTGCTCCTTAAGAGGTGTTTACTTTATGGTGTCCTGTGAGTACTAATTAAGATTAGTGCTGCAAGTAATGATAATTTTCATTATCTACTAATCTGCCAATGACTTTCATGAATAACTGATCAATCGCTGGCTCATCACAATTTCCCAGGGCCCACAGTGACATCTTAAATTTGCTCCAACCCACAGTTCAAAACTCATTTTTTTCAGTTATTTTCATAAATGTCAAATAAAAGCATCAAATTCTCACATTTCAGAAGCTGGAACCAGCACATTTTTAACATTTTTGCTTGAACCATGACTGAAAAGATTGCTGATTTATTTTCTTTTGACCGACTAACCAATTATCGACTAATCTTTGCAGCTTTAAGATGCTTAACTTGCCAAAGTTAGACAGTGGAGGGGTTGTTTCTTTAGAAGAAGGGTTTTTATAATAATACCAGGCTTATACTAACAGTGTATCTAATGTCAGGATTTGAAAACCATAAATGCTTTAGCTTTTTAGCATCCTGTTACAATCACCAAATCATATTCTTCCTGCCTCATTTCTACTTAAATGTTCTCCTGTAACAGATAAAAACCTACATTTTAATCTTTACACTCAGCTCTTGTCACAAGTATTAGATTCTTCTCTAAGAAATCACAAGAAAATATAAAATCAAAAACTCTCAAGTTTCTTGGAACTGTTGTAATTTTCAAGGAAATGAGTCTTATTCAACGGCCTCACCAGAGCATTAGGTAACATCTCTGCAGAGTACTCATGATTGTTTCTGTAAAAAAAAAACACTCCAGTTTGGTGGATTTATTTTAATTTGGCTTCAGCTGAAGGCCTCTGAAATGTCTTTAGACTAAAGGAGTGTTTTTGTAACCTGTCAAAACTCAAATCAGAAAAGACACATATTTGTTAAAGCTGTCATCTGCACATGTGCTTCTGTAAACAATCTAATCCATCCGCTCTGTGTCTCCGTTATAATAAATGTAAACGAGCTTGTGTTGAATCGGAGACTTACATGGTATCAGTTGGCGTGTTTATCTACATTTCACTTGTAAAATCTGTCTCAACAGTTCAACTGCGTGTGTTGTCAAACCGGCACAAACATGTCACACTGGTTTGAGTTGTTTTGAATAAATATTAAAATTAGTGGGCAAACAGCTTCACGACAAATGCTCTCATGAGCCTGGACTGTTGATTTTGTGTTTGCTAAGTTAATAACGTTTATTTAAGGTAATCCCTTAAGTTATTTGTACTTCATTTTTCAGTACTCAAACAAGTACTCTCTGCAAAGTAAAAGTCCTGAATTCAAAATACGACATAGGTACATGTATATAAGTATTATTAAAAACATGTAACAGTCGTTCAGCAGAAAAATGTACCTTCTGACTGATATAATTATATATGACATTATCAGAGCATTAATACTGATGCATCAATGTGTAAGCAGCACTCCACAGGTGTTTTGCAACTAAGGGGTCAGGCTCCTTTAAATGGTCCCATGATAAATCTGAGGGGTCGGGAGATATTTAACAGGAGGGAGAAGAAAACCAAAGATCTTGACACACAAAGCATCACGTTTTTGGACTCTTTGATCATTTTGTAAAAACTGAAACCAGCTGAGAGGTTTAGAGATGAGATGTCTCACTGGTGAAACTGCTAACAACCCAGACATCTGAAACATCTGACTCACCGACTCATCGGATGTAGACTGCGGCTATAAACCTGCTACTGGTCGCTATTTAGGCAGGCATTTTCCCCCTCTTCCACTATCTGCGTGTTACCATATTCAAAATCCCCTTCGCTACATGAAACAACAGCAACACCCTCTGAGCTAATAGCCTACACACTGAAAGTGGAACTTTTTCGAAAGAGAAGGAGGCATGCTTGTTTTGCTCTTTCGGTGAATTGTTGTATGGATCTGAGATGAATAAACAATTTGTGAACAAACCTTCATAAACCCCAGTCTCTGTCTTGCAGGACTTTCATACCCGACATTCAGACAAAACCGCTCTGCCCTTAGAGGAACTACCCACTGGGGAGCTTCCCCGAGAACTACAGATCTTCAGTGGCCTTTCTACTGTCTGCATTGGCACCGTTATTATTATTAAAGAGAAACACTGTAAGCTGGTCGACGGCTAGTAACGTCCTATCATTTCAACAAGTCAAAATCGCGTTGTATTTCGACGTAATGCCTGGACTCTCCTGTTCGGCCATATTCTCTGTTTTCTTCCATATTTTCAACATAAGCTGGTTTTTTCTGTTTTGTGTTGTCTGTTGGCTAACAGGTTTTCAAAAATGGCAGTTGCCAGTGCTGCATTGGCTCTGTTCAACCACTCAAGATATACTTATGACGTCTGCAACAATCACTGTACACATGTCACTCATGGTTCCTCTTGAGTAGCTGGTAAAAAGCGGTAAAACACTCAATGAAGCAGTTTCACGTTACAAATCTGTGTTTTACTGATGCTTTTGTCGCAGAGGGGACGCTATCTAAGGTGGTAGCTGTGAAAATGCAAAAACACAAATGGCCCTCTTCAGAGCCAGTGGTGGTGCAACATGGCAAACTCGAGGACCTGCTCCTTATGTAGATATTAACAGTTCATTCTTAGGGGGGCCATGTCCACCTGAGACAAGCATTTTTAATGCTTTGCAATGGGTCACAGTGTAAAGACACTGCAAATGCCAGGGGTGCAACAAGGTGCTGGGTGTGAATTCTGCGCTAAGCGAGTTGAAAAACCCCCCACAAATTTGGATAAAAATGGCACGCTCCTCACTATCACTCCAGCTGTTCTATCACAGTGCAGGAGGGACAAATACCACAAAGACAACCAGTCATATCTTAGATGTACATGTACAAGTACCACAGCAACAATGGAAGAGAAATCTCTTAATATGCTGTATATATATAATGTTTCCTGTCATGAACCTACACAGAGCAGCGGGTCTGTCCTCCCTCCCTGCATGCTTCACCCTCCCCCTCTTCCACAGCAAGTTCTCAGTGCTACCTTATACCAACATGTATGCTAATACATGCCAATATCGCCAATATTCCATATCATAGCAACCAAGACAGAACCAAAGTGCTGAAAAGAGGGAGCGTCTGGTTCTCATTTCTGCCTATACATCCCCATAAATCCTACACACGAGACCTTTAAATACAACTTGAGCAACTTTCCATAACTGTATGAGGTAATCAGAGTTTCACAGATCAGTCTAGGAGAAGACTGATTTAGTCAAAGTGTCAGAGTTTACAGGATTAAGCAGAAATCCTGTAAACTCTCTGTTAGTCTCTGCACCCTCAGATCGGGCTTTCCCCTCCTGTCTGTCAGGATGGATGGATTCAGAGTGAACCGGCCTCCTGATTGGCCCCCCAGCCTTCAAGTCTCTGCATGAGAGACACATGGCTACACGCCTAAAATGTAAATACACGAGCCAACACGACACCACATCTGCTTCTGACGTTTGACTGTCTCCCACAATCCAGACACCTCCAGACACAACGTCCCCTGGTAACCGCGGTGATGCAGACAGTCACTCCGTAGCTATAGAAACAAACTGCGCGCTCGGGGTGTGTGGTAGGTGGCCGGCTGCTTGCGGTCGGCTGGATGGCTGCTTGGTTGGCGCGTTGTCTCGCTGGCTAATCACCGCAAGCCCTGGTGTGATGTCTGTTGCCATCACGCTCTTGACTTCAGCCAAAAAAGAAGCAGGACTCTTGCATATTTCGGGGCCTATAGGCTGCTTCCCGCCCTGGCCAACCCCTGCCAACCGGGCCAAACCTACACAAACACAGTGCCAGCCAATCTCAACCCGACTCAGACAAACTCAGTCTCAATCCAAAGCCATCCAAGCGTAACTGTGTGCAGCCAAGCCCACCACACTCCACCCTGCCCTAACCCAACATTTGATATTTAATACTGGAGACATCATTTAGCCAACACTCTCCCCCAGAGCGACTTCTGACTGCAAACAGTGGAAGAAATCATCATAATTGTAGGTGGCAGGATCACCCAGTGGGTAGAGGGGGCGCCTTGTATCAAAGGTCAAACACTTGATCGTATTGACAACTGATTTGTCTGTCAGTCTGCTGTCAAAGTGCTGAAGCAAGACTCTAAACCTCAAACCACTGAGTGTTAGTTACTGTGGACAAGAGTGGCAGCAACGAGCCAAAACCAAAATATATCACAGTATAAAAGAGAGACAATAATTCAAATGCAAATAACCAGAAAATGATGGAGAGGTTTCGTCTTTGTGCAGAGGGGAAAAACTTTGCAGCCAAACCTTCAATGTGATGCAATGTTTCAGTTTTTATTTCAGGTCTTTGTGGGACAGAAAACAGTCGAGTCTTGACTGTGAAACTGGCCAACAAAACACTTTCTGAGTCAGAGTCGCCTTAATCTCACGGTGCAGAAACTATAATTTGTCTCAGAAACACGCAGGTACGGACAAGTGTCGACATACAACAGGGCCTTGCATGTCTCTGTAGCAGAAGACAGCAGACTATACATGTCAGTCTAAATGTATACGTTATATTCAAACAATAAAAACAGGGAGGATGAGGGAAGAGACGGCTGCTGAATCCCAGGTCTGTTTTCGGGTCTGCAAGACGTGTAGAAAAGGAAACAGACCAGAGAAAGAAAGACAGAGTGATAAAGAACAGGATTAGAAAGGAAAAAGGAGACAATGATGTAGGAAAGGAAGTTAAGAGAAGCGAGACTGAGGCAGTGACTTACGAGAGATTAATTTAGGAGATACTTCTGCAGCTTTGCGTCCAAGCCACAGGCTTCTACATCAACACTGAATCAAATCTAAGCTCCTCGTTAGTATTTTCGTTGGCCTGTCGCTGTGTTAGTGCTGTCGGCTTTTACATACTTTTCTGTCTCGGCTGTCAACAAAGTTAAACGTATGAATGAAGCACTGTGAGATTCTGCAGAGAAAAGATCCTGTTAGCATCACTAACACCACTAAATTAAATTTCTAATTCAGTTTGCTGGGAGTGATTTACAGTCAGTTTGGACGTAGACGAAGCATCCTGAATGGTGATGTGAGGAAGCATTCAGCCTAAAAATAGGTTAATGGTCTGCAGGGGATGTAACTTGCTGGTGTGCTTTTTAGGACTCATTTTGGGACTCCATGGTACAGCTTTCTTATGCTTTATTTTTCACACAGCTACATACTTCTTGTTACTTGGTGTGTCGCTATTATTAGGGCCCAAGCAACAAAATGCCAGGGCCCAACAATCCCTGGCACTGAAAGTGTGAGGAACCTGTTATTTTTGTAGAGATCATTATTTTTCCACAAACGCTGCTTGAAAAACTCACGGAAATTGGTCCTCACTGCAGAACTGGTGAAAATGACAATATTCTGCAGTGACTGGGCTCGGGCGTGGCCAGCAGCCTCCATAGTTCATTTGATGTTCACATCATCTGAGTGGATCATTGCTCTCATCTTCAAGAGCATATTCATTTTCTTTTGTTTTTAGCTTTAGGAGATTCATTCTTTAATTGTCATTTTATGAACACGTTTGAGGTCTTTAGAATGCACAAAATTCACGACTAGTTCAGACTAGTAAGTAATTCACTCTGGTGGTGCAATTCAGCTTGGGCATGGCACATCGAATCTGTAGCACCCCCCAATTACTTTTAGCGTTTTGATGAATTTTTGACACCTTTGGTATTCTCGAAAACTCAGAAAACTTGGCACATACATCAAAACTTGTGAACAGTACGAACAACTGTGGTTTTTTGCCTTTAATGGACAGGACAGAGTGAGGTAGGGAGAGAGAGAGTGGGGGATGACATGCAGCAAAGGGTTGCAAGTCGGATTCCAACCTGCGACATTGCCTCTCTACATGGGGCGCCAACACTATCCACTAAGCTATTGACACCCAGCTATTGGGACAAAGTAGTATGCACAATGCTCTCATCATTTTGGACACATCTCTCATTGGGTTTCATCAGCTTCACCTTCGCTGATGTCTGCCATTTTGAATTTTGTGTGTTTTTCATGTATTTTATGCAAAGATTTTCATACTCTAATCAGGATTGTTTCAAATTTGAGATACAATCTTAAAAACTTAACTATGAAAAGTTATTAAAATTTGAGTTTTCATCGAACGCTGTTGCCATGGCGAAACAGCAAATTTCGATGATAGGACATGACACAGGAAGCCGTTGCAACTCAACCTTACACGATCCAATCAGCCCCAGTTTTCACATGCTGGATGAGATTCAAGGCCTGGTCAAGTCACCCCACGATAGTCTGGGGGACTTGGTACGATTGGGCCTTCATTTGGTTCGGTTCACTTTCACACTGCTCTTTTTAAAGCAGACCAAACCGTCTGGACAATGCCACGCAGTTACAACAGCTGCTCGTTTGGGGGCAGTATCGCCTTTTTTCAACCCAAAATGCACTGCACTCTACTGTACATCACTTTCTCTCTTTGATTCACTTCCTCTCTTTGGTTTGCTGGATAGTCCGTTTGGATTTCCCTCTGTAAGCGAACCGCACCAGGTTTCACTTGAATGTGAACCAAGACCCCCAGTTTGCAAGCGGACCAGGGTTCGCTCGTCTGGTCCGAACCAGAGTTCAAATGAGCGTTAACACCACTCCAAACAAACCATAAGTGGAAGCGGACCAGGGTTCGTTAAAAGTGGAGCAAATAGCGCCAGTGTGAATGCGTCCCAAGAGTCTGTACCACCTTCTAAGATAAAAACTGTCTGGCTGCAAACTGTTCCACTTTACTGACCAGCTAGTTGCTGACTGTCTGCTGTTTGGCACTATAAAGTGTAATATCATGTGGACTCAGAACCTAAAGGTTTATGAGCTAAAAGACCAGGTAATATTGGAATTACATTCATCATGTGGCCAGAAAACATGAGATACTGACGCAGCTATAGGTCAGCTGAATGTTTAAGCGGGCTATTGTTTGTTAGCATGTCGGCCTCAACACGTTCATAAGGAGTACTTTTAAGTCCCTGTGTCTGTCTTGGAGTTTTTGTGCTTCCCAGAGGCCAAAATAGATAATTGAATAAGCAACATGGGCCCAAATATAGCGTTAACAATCACACACAGACTCACAAGGTGAAAACAACACCAGCTGTCACAACACTGTTGCGGCTGAGAATCAATGTATGAAGAATATGTAAAACACTCTGGGACTACGTTTACTTTCAACACTTTCTTTAATTTCTTATGTTTATTATTCTTTATTTTGACCAGTAAGATTTTGAATGCAGCACTTAGTATTTATATACTGTGATGTTGCTACTTTTACTTGCGTAGAAGACCTCATTACTTCCTCCACCACTGCCCACCTGATAGAAGTCAACACGTTCAAGCATGTCATGTCATCCCCATTCCCTGGGGACTGCTGAAAGTCATTCTGGGAAATGTAGGAGATCACTTAGTAGGTTGAAGGAACTGATGATATGTAGTCTTAACACACAAGGTTGCAGCTTTCCTTCAATATACAGCCGGCTTGTTTCTATATTGACCGAGTTGACAGAGCAGTCTGGGTATTTGGGGAGTGTATTATGGGAGGAAGCGGTGCATGGTGCCAATCGGAATAGGAAGAGGGAGTTCCTCCAGAGATAGACAGAGGAGGCTGTTAACACATACACACTGAGCTCTATATAGACTGACACCGTTCCGCACATACCTCGCTCTGACTGACCGACTGCTGGCTGCTCCACTCTCTAATCCCCCCCACTCTCCCGTCCCCGTCTCCCCCTTCTCTCCGTCTTGCCAACTCACACTTCTCTCCTTCACTCGCTGATTCCTCTCGTCTGTGTACTCAGTCTCTCGGGTTTCCCTTACTCATGTTCTTCTTCTCTCTCCATTACAGAGCTGGCACAGGGCCGCAGATAGGTCAAATATAACTCTCACATTCCTCCCTGCGGTCCCTCCGAGGACTGGATGTGGCCTCTATCTCTCTCCCCATTAAAGCTTTATCGGATGTGACTCCATTGTCTCTCTGCAGAGGAGTTGACTTGCACCTCATTAAATGCTCACTTTTTTCACGTTCCCACCACTTGGCCACATGGTGAGTGTTTTTGAGCGATTCATTATGCAGAGCAATAATCTGTGGTGGTTCATTAGCAACAAAACTATTGTGTAAGTGAGACACAAAACATATTCAAGTGGTAATCACTCTGAGCACGTGGGACAGATCCATGAGCACAAAGTAAGTTTTAAGCATTTCTGATTTTTTATTTTTTTTTATCTTTCTCACACTACAGCCACATTTAATTGGCTAATTTTGAAACACCATTTATATGTGAAAACATTTTTTAGTCGTCACAGAGAAGATCTCCAACCACTTATAGTCTCAAAGCATCACAGCCAGCATCTGGTCAGGAGGGGTTCAGACAGTCTTTAAAATCTGAATAATATAACCGATCGACGACACCTGCACTTTGTTAACCCAGTCAACATCATTTTCTGTATCAGTTTATGGTGTAAATGTCTTTAATTGTGTCAAAATTAAAGTCCTCTTCTATTTTTATGTTTTTGCTGGATGGTACAAATGCACATGTTCTAAATGTTGAGGGGGCGGGGGCGTGTCCCCTGCATCCACCCCTAAATCTACACCTGTGGTTGGCATTAAACATTTCTGCAAACCATGGATATGTTACTTTTTTATGTTATTATGTTGCGGACACATTGCAACTTTATGTTTCAACAACACTGTGGTTATCATGTGGTTAGATTTAGGCACAAACATCACTTGGTTATGGTTGGAAAAAGAGCATGTTATTGCCTAAAATATCTGGTTTTGGTGGCACAAACGTGGCAGGAAATGCAGTGATGTCTTGGTAAAGAACTACTGCTTTTTGTGCCATGATCCCCACCATACACTGAGCAACTAGCTGCTTCCAAACAGTTACATTTGGTGCCTGAAAAGCTGCTTGAAACACAGCGGCAACTCACTAAATCACAACCAGTTTTGTTGTTGTTGGTCCCCAACAGTGGTCTGCAGCTTGGCAGGTATCTCTCCAAAGCACAGTGCTGTCTCTGTAACAGAATAACTGCTATTTTGGCATTATCCCTGCTGATAATGCCAAAAGACCGACTGGTTGCTTCAGAACACTTAGGCTTGGTGCCTAAAAATCTGCATGGCAATGACTCAGTAAATCACAACCGCATTTGTTGTGGAAGCTTGGCAGGTGTCTTGCCAAGGTGACATGCCATCCACCACTCGCTCCACTGTCTAATGACAAACTCAGCTTACATACTACATTGCTTTAGAAACACTGATGTGATGCATATGAAACATGCAAATGTAACATATTGGTGGTTTGCAGAAACGTATATTGCTAACATTTTCTTCTGGTGACTGTGTGGACTATGTAATTGGCTATAATATGGAATCATATATTATATAATATGGTGCCACCTCGGTTGAAAACGCCGCGCTGAAGTGCCCTCTTGAATGATGAAAACGAGCGAATGTGCCCTTTTAGCTGCCCTCTTGTCCCCATGTCATGCAGTAGGTGCCCTTTTTTCCTTTTCGCCCCTGCCCTTCAAACATCTTGAGTCCGTCACTGGGCAAGACACCAAAATTACAAACAAATGGTTTTATTTGCGCAGGTTTTGAGATAACCATCACCTCCATTATATCAACACGGCAGCTTAAATCTTGAGATTTGTCTCAGAGAAATTACATTTGTGTGTTACTAAACAGCTTTTGTTGAGAGATGTTTCCTCATATGATTTCTCATATTAATCGCTAACTTGCTTAGCATTATGTTTTCCTCAAAACGTATTTGCTGTTTTACACCAGCTGTGAATAAACAATATTTCTAGGAGTCAAGAGCTGCAAATATGCAACCGAAACTATCTGAATGACTACAAACAATTAGAGGTAATTATGACAATGATCTGAACTGCCCCTTCATGCATTCAACACCTTCTGTGAGCTCAAAACATTCTTGACACTCACTTTTATCTGTGAATGTTCTTATTTGTTTTCTTCTTACAAATCGTCCCTTTGCACTTTAAAATTTTAATTTAAAGATTACATCTAACTCTGATTTGACTTCAGTTTGCTTAATTTTGACTCTAATAAGCTGCAAAAAAATGATCAGCTCAGGGCGATTGATTATTTTATCATATGGGGTGGTTATTTATTGAAAACTGTGGCTCATTATTCAGACACCTCTTGATCTAACTGTATGCAGATAGCGCTTTGTTGGGGCTGTCCTTCCCAAAATTCAAATGAGCCCGAAATGTCCCCTGTGACCTCCTATAGCCTAATAACAAGCAAATGGAAAGAGCTCTGCCACCCCTTTTTCTTTCCTCAATACATTGGTTTTCCTTTTCAGCAACCCCGCTCTCTCCTCCCCCTCAACCTTCCCCTCTTTAGCCCCCTCTCTTTCTGTCTCACTTTCCTCCCCCATTTCTTCCATGGCCTCATCCTCCCCTCTTTTCCTCCCATTTCTGCCCTCTCTCTCTCTCGTCCTCGGCGCAGGAGCGTGTTAATCCCATTACACATGTGTGAATACCAGCTGGAGGAGAGCGGGAGAGAGACAGACAGAAAACAGAGAGAGAGGAGAGAGGAAGAGAGGAGAGGGGGAGGCAGAGGGTGAGAAGGGAACAGAGAGGGTTTGTGTCCGAGTGGGACTGACTGCACTGTGTCTGCTCGATGCAAAATCCCCTAATGCAACGCAGTGATGGTAATATAATGTTATGCATTATAGTAAAGTGTAGTGTAGGAGTTTTTCAGTTTTCACTCGTAATGCAGAGGAGGACTTGTTTTTCTTCATTCCAGTGGGTGTAATTGATTTACTGAGATTTATTTTTTGGATTAAAGTATCTGCAGTGGTGGAAAGTAATGAATAAATTTACCCGAGTACTGTACTTGTTCTAATGTACTTATTCACTTGACCATTTCCTTAATATTTAACAGAGAAGTTACTCCACTACATTTTCTGGCATCTTAAGTTTCTTGTTACTTTTCGGATTAAACTCAGGAAACCTGTAGAATGAGTTTCTAAAATGATATTTAATTGGACTACTGTCCTTATCCCAGTATACAACACGGGACGAGATTTAATTTGTTGACCGAAGTATGTCCGACTCTGCTATGATAGGTGGCAATATGCCCCCTTTCAGCTCAGGCCTTTTTCTGCTTGACCCATGACGTCACAGACCAAACACTCGACAAACAAGTTAGCTATGGTTAGCTTGCAGCAAACTGGTTCTAAGATGGACAACCTTACAGCTATGTACATTTCATCCTTCCAAAAATGCACAGCTCTGGAAGTAGATTTCGCATTTTTGCGAAATTCCACATACAACGTGCTGTTGATGTTCTGGGACACTGTGTCAAGTTCTGCCTGTAACATGCATTGTCTTCTTTAAAAAGACACTTCTGTTTTCACAGGAAATTTTTACATCTACAAACAGTCACTTTCAAAATAAACGCACTACGTAGGTATGACACCGCAAATGTGGTTTGGTTTAGGCAACAAAAGCATGTGGTTGGGTTCAGGAAAAAAGAGCAGGGTTTGGCTTTAAAATCTTACGGGACGTAAAACACCACTCTCTTGGGTGAAAGTCTGCGTTTGTATTTTTGTTGTTAAAATATTACATTTCAACCAAGTACTGAATGGTTTTGACACCTTTCTAGCTTGTTAAAAAAGGACATACAGTAAAAAAAATAAATAAATAAAAATCTCTCAAATTTTATGGGTGCTGGGATTCAATGTAGGGGTGCTTCAGCAACCCTAAAAATAGGCTAGAAACGCCTATGCATTAAACTATAACAACAACCAGCCGCGTATCATGCCAGTGTTAAAGGATGCCTTTTTTCTTCAGTTTCTGACGCTGCAAGTCACTGCCCAAGCGCCGGATTTCAACACCTTCTGCGTGAGACCAGGCTCAGTAATTTGACTACTATTCACTTTATCTGGGTGTGTTTGTCCGAATTTAAGAAATTCAATTTAGTACGATTTCAGTCAGACTAACATGTTTACATGTATTTTAAAAGTCCAGTTTTAGTTGGACTAACACAATGAATTGATTTTCTCTACTGTCATGACAGACTCAGCAGCAGATTGGCTTATTTCTCGCCTCAAACATTTGCAGAAGCACGTTTCAGTGTACTGTTTTCATAATATAAAAAAAGGTTCCAGATGAGCCACTATGTTGGTCTGGTTTGATATCTGGAAGCAGATGGGCCATGGAGTGAGTGGCACTTGGCTCAAGCATCCAGTGCTAGAAAATGGCACCACCCCTTACATTAAAAAAAAAAAAAAAAGTCACTGTGGACGCATAGTATTCACCAGAGTGTTGTATTTCTGTCACTGACTTTTGTACGTGATGGGAGATGATAAATACTCGTGACAACTGCAGAGTCATTTGCACTACCTTTTTTTTTTTTAACTGAGTCAAAGATCCAAATATGTCTTCCACTACTGAGCATCTGTCTGCTCCTTACAAAACTGAGGTAGCACTATATTCAAATTGCTAATATATAAAAAGTGTTTAACCTCTTAACCCCTAGTCAACCCCAAAAAGTTTATTTTAAACTAAATATATATATATATATATATATATATATATATATATATATATTTCAACTCGACTGAATGGTGCAACCGAGTCAAGATTGTTTTGTCTCAAGGTCAAGAGTGAATTTCCCCACAGAGTGTCTTGGAGTTTCAATATTTCACCCAGTTTAAACATCATTAAAAAGCTGGAGCAACATAATAAACAGTTTATACTTCATGATCCTGTTGGACGGTGTGGAATTCGATTTTTTTTTCCCAGATCTTAAAGGGAAATAAAAAATGGAAACTGGATGTTAAGGGCTTGAATGCACCTCAAATGTGTTTAATTAAAAGAACATTAGTTGACCTTGTTGTCACTTTGTCTGCATGTGCCATCTCTGTTACATCTGATTGAAATGCCTGTGGAGTCAAACCAAACTCAAACCTTTTTTGTACTTCCTGTTCTTCTTTGCAGGTTTTTCCAAATAACTGAAGCATAATTTGTTTGTTTGTTTGTTTGTTCTGAAAGAGAGCAGGAAGCTTAGTAAGGCCACAAAGTCAGAATTTCAGGGTTCCCCGTTGGAAGTTTCAACCTCTTGAAGTCAGATTTTCAAGTCGGAAAGTTGGAGGAACCTCACCAACCCCACCTCATAATCCAAGATGGCCACATGGTATGCTGCTTATTAGCACTTCCTTCTTATTAGTGTCTCATTAAAATAGTCACACACACAGTCCTGTCCAACTTGTATCAGTGGACATGTTGCTACAGTGTTTGTATGCACAATATGCAGCATAATGCCTTGTTATCAACTGGTATTACTAACAATGGCTAACCTGCCTAAACCTGGTATTGGTAGCAACATCTTGGTTTTCTGACTTGTGCTGAAATGCGGTCACCTCGAGTGTGACATAATTCCCAGCTCTGACCTCTGACTTCCGAGGTAAATGGAACTTAGAATGACTTGTAATTGTAGCTGTCAGATAAATGGATGCCATATTCCTCAGAATGTCGTGGAGTATAAACTGTTATAAACAGGAAATACTCAAGCAGAAATCAAGTATCTTAAAAATGTGGTGCAGTACTTGAGTAATAATTACTGTCCACCACCAGAACTCAATAGGAAAAGTGAAATAGATTATATGAGTGAATCACACACTTGTTTGAACTCAATTAGGACTGAATTTTCTCTTCCTCCGACACAGTTTAAGTGCCCAGGATGTCAATTTGGAACAGTTTAAAATGACATTTTCCATGTTTTAGGCGCCTGTTTTGGTTGTGACATGACTTGGCCTCTCTTTGTGAGTCAGAGTCGGTCGCTGGGATGCCGGGGAGCCGACGAGGACTCGAGCTAGACAGTGCAGACAGGCCCAATGTGGCTCCTGAAGAGTTCAAGCGCCAAGAAAATAAACAAGCCTTTTGATCACAAAGGGCCCATTCACTCTCTGCCTCACTCTCTTTCTTTCTCTCCCTCTCTCCCCCTCCCCCTCCACTGATCCTCGGTAGTTTCTCCTCAGCTCTCCTCTCCTGACCTTTGTTTTTTTTTTCTTATTCTAAAACCTCTCCACGTGTCTCTTCCCTCCATTTTTCCATCTTATCTTCAAATCCAAGGCTGTCTTTCTCCTTTTGACTGAAAGACAAGAGAGAGACAGACATCATCTGACCAGCCAGCGGGCAGAAAGACAGACAGAAACACAGACAAGGGCCTCCTTATTCCACTAACATACGGTCATGGTGCAGAGCAGAGGAACACAACATGGAAAATGTCTTCATCACTCCATCTTTAGCACAAAACACCAACAGGCAGAAACTTTCCCCTCCGGCCACTTAAATGTTTTCTGCTGTCACGAACACACGAGCTGACACTACTTTGTGTGTGTGTGTGTGTTTTCTTATGCATACAGATGGGCTGGTGTGAAAAGGCCTCTCCCACTACAGTCACTGTTGTCGAGGGTGAGTGCTGTGCTTATTGCTCTGGGTGTGGCTCAGTCACCATTTGCCCCTTATAGGCCTATTTTCCATTTAAAAACATGCCAGATTTCCTCAAGTAGAAAACACTTACCTATAGAAGAAACAAGAACTTGAGTTTGCTAATTGGACCAAACCATAAAAAACAACTCTTCAACTCTGCATTGTGAGCCATTTGTTTTACAATTAAACAACAGGATTTGAATTTAATGCTTTATTCACCAATAAAGGTATATTTCAATGTTTTTCCTACACACTAAAAATCAGTGGGCTAAAATGAACCCAACCCAGGTCACTATAGCACCAGTGCAATAAGGCTGCATGATGTAATACGTAACTTGCCCACATTATACCACATACAAAACCACTGTTATAAATTTTGTCATTACAATATCTCAGTCATTTCCAACAATGTTTAAACCCAGATAAATCTCTAACTTTCATCAAGGAGAGCATCCAGGTCATTCAGTCACTGTCAGCATCGTATCCCATTTGCAAATGTGTCAGTGTTGTTGTCTGCAGGAAGCTGTCATAATTTTTAACTATGTATTTTATCTTTCAACCAAATGAAGGATTTTAAGTCAGAGAATGTCTAGATCTTAACTTATTAGAGAAACAAGCTGAGTAATGTCAAACAACTCATGGTAAAAACCTCCTGAACAATGTACACTGAAGGAATCCTTTCAGAGAGAAACTGACGACTCCATCTCCTATTATTGCTCAGATTGAGAGATTATTAGCGGCAGAATATTTCACATTGTACATTATTCTTACACGGTACCCATTGGTAGAAAACCACTCAAAACAAAGGTCAGGACTTGGTGTTATGTTTTTGGATTACTGTTGAGTCCTTAAACCAAACTAGAATATGGTAGTGAAATATTATAACCTACTCTACCTCTTACAAAACTTTTCATATTCATCCTTATTCATTTCATTGGCATGTTAATGTATTTATTTATATTGGTATTGGCTTAAATGGCTTTCCATAGTAGTGGGGTCTAAGACTTAGTTCAATTAAAGGTCCAGTGTGGATGATTTAGGTGCATCTTTTAGTAGAATTTGAATGTAATATCTATGACTATGTTTTCAATAATTTATAATCAGCTGAAAATAAGAAATGTGTTTTTGTTACCTTCGATTGAGCCCTTTATATCTGCATATGGAGCAGGTTCTCGTTCATAGAGTCCGCCATGTTGTACAGTAGCCCAGAACAGACAAACTCAAACACTGGCTCTAGATATGGCCATTCATGTTTTTGTGTTTGCCATCATAGTTCTCCTGCATGCCACATGCTACAATAACACACACAGTAGAAAGGTACAGTATGGGAATGCATAACTATATTTCATTATTCTATGCCGTTACTAAATCAATTTGATGTTTTGAAAGCACATCACTGCCAAAAAATATTAGGTTACACAATGCAACATCACTGATTTACCGTGACTTATGGCATAAACCATGCCTACTGCAGGTGTCATATCTGAATAGAGGACACATGTTGCTGCAGACACATTTTGTTTAGAGCCTACATGACACCCACCACTAGTACAAAACCAACCGACCAGCATGACGGTATCTGAACCCTGCTTTAACGTGACGTAGTAAAAATAAATGTGAGTCCAGACATAGCAATAATCCACCTTATAATTTATTATACCCGAAGACGTGATTCATCTCATAATTAACAAGATGTTACCCTCAAACTGTACCCTAACCTTAACCACCACTGATGTAACCTCATACTTTATAGCTAGCTAACTGCTATCTTCTGCAAGGACTTCTGCATGCTGGCCAAAGGGGTGCTGAGCATGGGCTGACATGAAGGTATGTCACGCGGGTCACGTAGCTGCTCCAGCTACAGTTATTCCTACTCTAAACAGAGTGCGGCAGGGATGATATATGTTAGTAGGCTGACCTGGAAATTAGTTGCAATATGCAGTTCCTCTGAAAACGGAGACTTTTCGCACATGGGCATTATGTTTCCAGTCACTACTCATGTGCGAGAAAGTCGACCATCACAACCACAATGGCGGCCTCCAGAGCTGTGTTTGTGCTGCTCACCCTGTTGAATTTATCAACGCTTCTCCAGCAAAGTGTAGATTTACTGTAGCAACTCCACCTCGTCGTCCATCCAGACAAATGTTCTAGCAGTTTCCATTTTGTTTGCTTATACATCACCGCTCTGTAGAAGGAAGCGCATGTGCACAGGCGCGTGTTGTTTCATTAAAAAGTCACACCGCCAACTCTTGGCCTGGCATGTCCTCTACAGCTTTTTTGGTCATTTTTGTGGATCCATGTGCAACGGCGATTGTTATCAAATGAGAAACAATTTTGTTTTCAGTGGATGGTTTTTGTGTAAACATGGCAAGTAAACAAGTAAAAGCTTGAGTTGGCTAATTACTGATGTATCTTGTGTCGCAGATCAAAACGTGAAAGTCTCTTAAGCTTGTGTTACCAACAGATCTTATCTCAGTCATCTAACCAAAAACCCATTGAAACCAAAAACCCACTGACTTAGAGACGAGGGATATGGAAGTGCAAAAATGCTAACTCATTTCCAGGTTTTAGGGCTCACTCCTGCAACACTCTATGCAAATAAAGAGAGTAAAGTAAAACTTTGGGTGTTTATATTACTGTTGGGTTCTTTACCCAAATGTAGAATTGTAATCTATCTATTCGACCTCTTTTAAAATGTAGATGTCAGTTTTTGTTATTCATTGTAAATACGTATCCTTTGCAGTTTTGAATGTCATACACACATAAGTTTTGAGGTTAAACGTTAGCTATTGTGTCTAAAAAATATGTTGTGGTAAATAACCCAACAGTAGTATAAAAATGATACTAAAACTGGGTCAAAAAAACAATTGATATTGGGTTGTTTTGTATCAGTGCTGTATTGACTCCATCCAATGTGCCACAGCAGAGAGACCCAATAAGAGCATTATCACCAAATCCCCACTGATTACACCTTTTAAAATGTCCTCATTCATTAATCCTTAATTTCTTGTATTTATTTATCATTTACCAATCAAGCGGTGATTGATTGCTCCTGTTTACTGATTAGGGTCATTACCACCTCAGTAATGAACTGACGGTGACTCTGGTGATCAATTAGTCCCAATCACCCCACCAATTCACACGTATGTCGCCGTCAGATCTCCCGCTGAGCTTTTGTCACAGTTGTTTTCACATGCGACTGAGTGTCCGCATCCCCCAACCTGCACACACTCAGCTCTGCGTCCCTCCTGTTTCATCAACAAACTATCACTTCCGGCTTCAAGCTGGCGAGGACACAGCTCGGGTTTAAAAAGTTGTGAGTGAGAAACTGGCTGGAAAATTAGGAATTAAATGCACAATATTTTCAACCACACACGTCACACTTACTGTAAAACACAAGGCTTTGTTTTTAGGGTGGCATTTTTTCCCACATCTGTGTTTTTGTTGATGTAATTTAAAATTGAACTGCCACACAGGAGTACTTTCTGCAACTTTTTCATTGTCTTTTTAGATTAACATAATGAATATAGAGGACAAATAAACAAATGTAAAATCTAAACGAGTCAGAAAACTTCTAACAAATGCACACAAAAGAAGGAAATCTGCAAATCACATTTGTTCACGAGGCACATTTTATCTTTTCGTTTGCTAAAAAGGGTGACCATGTAGCATTATAATTATCCGCAGAGCCACTATTAATGAATACTTATTATGTAAATGTCTCTTTCCAGTTTATCCTTTTAAAAACAGTCCCGAATTCGGTGCAGAAAACCAATATTTAGGCAAGAACAAAAGCTAAAACCAGACACTTTGTGTGTGGATATTAGGCAGACCTCCTGTCAAACAAAGTACTGAATCATGTTTGATACAAATTTTTTAAACAACACTAATTCTCTGGAAATATTGACCCAAAACTTTGTGAAGAGTCAGAAGTACAATGAGCGTGTAAGAGAAGGATGTACATGTGATTCTGATGGAGTCAGAGTGCTCACCAGCAAATAAAAGAGCTGACACTTTTGTCTGCTTAAAAACTACAGTTTTTCAAATGCAGTTTGGTGGGAAGATGTTTTTTGATTTATATAATTCTTGCCTCACAGTGGCATCTCCCCACCTACACAGCTACATGTATCTGCGGTTTCTGGAGACTCAAATATCACTTACAAAATGAGAAATTTGCATTATGTTATTATTCACTAGAATTCAGTTTTTTTAAGTTAACTGGTTGGTGTCTTGTCTCTGGTTTTGCAGTGCAGAGCAGATTGTACAGTATGTTCTTAAGTACGTTTTAATCTTGCAGTATTTCTTCCTCTTACGGTATGTCTGACATAGAATTGTTTGAGAAATCCTGGGGGATGCAAGACTCTTGGTCCATTCTGGTTTCTGATGTTGTCATGCTGAGCAAACAGGAACATTCACACTTTCTAAAGGTGTTTGTCCTGACATGTCCTCAGGTGGAGCAAAAGGTCAGCAGTGGAGCACAGAGGAGAAAAGTGACCACCCCACATAAGCCGAGTTGAAACAATTAATCAGTATGTTTTTTTCAGAGAGGACATGAACCCTGAAACTGAAGCAGCGAAATGAGTTCAGCCATCAATAATTGATTATTAACATGGACTTTTCCTACTGTAATATGAAGACATGTCCTCTGTGGAAAAAGGCCTAATAATCTATGAGGTGGTTTTCAATTTTTAAGTTAAATTCAGCCTCTCAAATGTGAATATGTGCTAGTAGCCCTCACCTGATATGATAGTAAACTGGATATCTTTGGGCTTTGGACTGTTGGTCGGTAATGACTACAGGATTAAACTATTAAAACAATAGTTAGACATTTTAGGACATTGGCCCAAAGACTGGAGAAAGAGGGAAACAGCTAGCTTGGCTCTTTCCAGGTGAAAAAAATCTGCCAGCACGGGCACAAGGACAAGACATAGCATAAGATGTGATGTCACATGTTACATCATGGGCTACTGCAACATATCCTCATACAGTTTCCTATGATGACGGATTAGTGCCGCACAAATGGAGTGATCATGTTACATACTTAGCGTAAGGTTTGTGCTTAATGTTAAGTTATGTAGGTTAGGTTTCGGCAGAATTCTAAACATGGGAACATGGTTGGGCATTGTCACATTATGTGGGCCTACTTAATGTAAAGTTACCTACATAATGTAACATACATAATTATACGTTATGTACTTACATAAAGTTATGTTGGTTAGGTTGAGGAAAACAAACATGGTTGGGTGTCATTGTGTTACGTAGGCCTACTTAATGTAAAGTTACAAACTTAACATAATGTGCTTAATGTAAATTAACATAGGTTAGGTATAAGAAAGTATACTACATAGGTAAGATTTAGGTAAATAAAGATGGTTGGGCGTTGTCACATTACGTAGGCCTACTTAACGTAAAGTTACAAACTTAATGTAATGTGCTAAGAAAGTAATGTAGCTAAGAGTTACAAAAGTATAGGTACTTATGTTAGGTTAAGGAAAAGAAACACTGTTGGGATTCATTAAGTTAAATAGGCCTACTTAACGTTAAGTTATGTACTTAATGTAACTTACTAAATGTAAAGTTATGTAGGTTAGGTTTAGGAAAACAAACATAGTGAACTTAAAGTGCACTTGCTCACACAGAGTCCCAAACACCAGTTTCCTGGGTCAAAGTCCTGTGTTTGTTTGACCCATCCACCAACCCAAACTGCCTCTATATGTGGACTTGCACTTTTTTTTTTTACTATTTCCTTCTTTACTCCCGTCAGCACCTTGGTCAGGTGATCGCAGCTTTCACGGTTAGATGGGTAATATAGAAATTCTGCTGCATTAGTTTTAGTAGGTATATGTACGCACAGTGTATGAAAACAGCCTGATTGGTGTGCTTATTGGTGTATTTTATAACATGTGGACAGAGCCAGGTTAGCTGTCTTTGTGCCAAGCTAGGCTAAACAGCTGCAGCAGCTGTGGCCTTGAAACGAACAGACACGAGAGTGGCATCAATCTTCACATGTGACTCTTGGCCAGAAAGCAAATAGGGATAAATATATAATAAATCTAAAAAATATAAAATATGCCAGTTTTGTGATGAAAGTGTAACAAAGCAGCTTATGGAGGTGAGCGTGAGGAGAAGTCAGGTAAAGAGAGGAGGAAGTGAGGTAGGCGAGAACGTGAGGAGGTAGAGAGCACTAGAAGGAGAGGAAAAGGAGGGGAGGTGTAGGCGAAAAGAAAGTAGGAGATGAAATTACAAAACTGAGGGGGATGGAGGATCCACACAGAGGAGTAGGAGTGTAACGTATGGGGGCAAGGAGGAGAGGAAGGAGAGGAGGAGGAGGAGGTGAAGGAGAGATGTGACAGCAAAAAGAAGAGATGTTTTCTGTTGTATTGTTATTGTGCCTCTGTGTGTGTGTGCGTGTGTGATTCTGACAATGTGACAATCGCATGAAATACTTCACCCACCGGCTGGCCTTCACCTCCCACACACTGCCACTCAAAGTAAATGAGCAGAGCAGAGGAGGGACAGGGAGGGAGGGATGGATAGATGGATGGATGGAGGGGAGAAAACAGTAGCATGAGTGATTGGGTAAGAAAGATGGAGAGAGTGAGAGGGAGAGGGAGAGAGAGAAAAAGCTCTACCTACAATCCACACACTTTTATTCTTCTCCACTTCATTTCCTTTCCATCCGCTCTTCAGCTAAACCGCTCCTCGCTCTCCAGTTCACGCTCTTGAGTAATTACTGCTACTTTCTTTCAACTCCCTCTCGCTGCTGCCTCCTCAGAGCTGATGTAAGTGCTGAAGGGCCCTTCATTAGAGAGGAAGACAGGAGTGTGGGAGAAAATGTGTGTGTGTGTCTGTGCGTGTCTGTGTGTGTGTTGAGCCCATGATGCTAATAAGCGCCTGATAGCCTACAGGCGATGTCCTCTAATGATTATAGTCTATGTAAATTTACAGTCTCAGCCGGCCACCGTCCGTTCCTGCGGGACAACACACCTGTTGATTGGCCTTTCCTTCCTTCCCCGTGTATGAATGACGGATGGCGGCTCCCTGGCTGCCTCGCTGTCGCAGTTTACAGGTAAACACGGGCGCCTCTCATCACCCGCGGCGATAACGGGTCTCCACAGCAACGCCGTGACGCGCCAAACGGGAGCGAGCGGGGCGACAAACTGGAGGCAGCGGCGGCGGCGGCGGCTCCGGGCAACAGCCAGCGACTGGTCCTCATCAAAGATCGTCTATTGAGACGAGGAATCCCTCGGAATCAAAAAAAATAATATGATCTTCTTTAATTTAAATACAACCATGAATCCAATGCAACAGATATGCCCCCCTTTTCACATACAGTCTGTTTTATTTAATCACCAAATTAGTATTTACTGAACTGATTAAGTCATTATTGCCAGAATCAATGTTTAGCCTACCATTTGTTCACACACATTGAAATAGCTGATACAATTAGTTGATTGCTGAATTAGTAGTCAATACATTTGTCATTTGTTTCATTATATAAAGAAAAATCTAGTTCCAGTTTTTCACAACTGAATATTTGCTGGGTTTTTAATAATCTTTCATTACATTTAACTGAGAATCTTTGAATTTTGTTAAATTTTATGGCCCACATGATACATTGATTACTTGAGAAAATAATATGAAGGCTGCCTGATGTAGGGAAATGATCATTAGTTGCAGCCTTACTTCAAAATACACTACATGTGATGCAGAGTGGGATATACCAGGGGCTACAAAAAAAGATATATAACAAAATGAAACTTTCTAACGAAAGAAACATCCCAGTGATGGCAGTGGCAGGTGCCAGGACTGCGCCAGTTAATTTGGCCCAAGTCTCAACAGAGTCAGGCAACCCGATGCAGCCCTACTTACTTGTTCCAGCATGCCGTGTTTGGGCTGAGGCTGGGCCGTCATTTTTGGTCGCAGCCCAGTGATGGCAATGTCAGCAGTTGGAATCAGGTCAGTTCATTTGACCCAATTCTGGGGTGTCTTTCATCCCAAGTCTCAGCTGAGTTGGGCTCCGGTTGCCCGACTCAGCTGAGACTGCCCAACTCAGCACAACTGCTAGGGCAGGTCATATTGGTGACCTGGAGTTTCTTAGTCTTATATTACATTACATTAGATTGGGGCTGATCTTTTATGGCCTTTCTGATAAATTGATTAATAGGATAGAATAATCTGCAGTTTAATTGGTGTAAAAAAATGATCATTAGTTTCAGCCCTACTTGAAAATGTGCAAAATATAACAGAGTGAGAGACACCAGCCTCTAAGACATGTAAAATGGATCAAAAAGAAACTTTCTATATACTCATCACAAATGGAAATGTTCAGGTGTGATCACTAACTATAATATAATGTGTTTTGTTTCATGTGTAATTGAATCCAAATCTAAATCTGGGATGTTTTAAGTGTGTATTTGGTGTTTTTATATTGATATTTTTCTGTGATGCTTTTCATTTAATGCCTAGATATTGAATGAACATTATTCTCATCTGTGTTTTTTATGTTGAAAATGACAACTCGGTTTAACTTGCAAAGCAAAACTGCTTTATCTTAATTGTTTTTTCTGTCTATTTAATCCTACACTGCCTGATTTTCTCCCCATATCACTGTTGGACTGAAAGGAAATGCAAGCTTCCAGAAACATAGACGATCTTTGGCAACAAGTGGGCGTTCAATTCCTCACCCCCTCCCTCCCTCCGTGGGTCAGCGTGGGCGGCCCCGTGTGGCAGGAGGAGAGCGAAACACGACACCCCGACAGAGGAAGGGGGGGTTGAGAGAACACGAAGTGAGTGAGTGAGTGGAAAAAGAAAAAGTCTGTGCCGGAGAAAGAGAGGGGCAGAGAAAGAACAGAGTTGGCTTTGGGCTTTTTTGTTCCCTTTCAGAAGCGCCGCTGTTTTGACTGTCGGTGAGGATGATGATGTGGAGGAGGAATCGACCATGCGACATCGTTGCAACAATCGGGATGAAAATTTAGACTCGTCGCATTCCGCTGCTCCAGCACCGACCAACGGCAGCAGGGCTCCTCCAAACTTCGACCTGCGCCATTCAGACCTGGGCGACTGGATTTCCCCCCAGAGGCTCGGGGCAACTTTTCACATCAGACGCCGCGTACTTATGAACAAATACCCCGGCACAAAACTTTTTCAGCACACGCCGATGTGTCGAGATAAAACGCAGAAGCTTATGTGAAGTTAGCGGAGTTTTTTCCCCCAACTTAAAACCGAGTGCCTAACCGGGCAGGGTCTTTTCTAACAAGCCACTTGTGAGAACAACACCGGAGGAAGGAGTGGAGTGTCACTGCTAACTTCGCTAGCTAACTTGGCTAAAGGCTAGCTAACTGAAGTCTAAAGTTACGAGTCGACGGGGAAAGTGACTGAAGCAGCACACCGAAGCCGGCAACAAAGATGAAAACCCCGGCAGACACGGGTAAGTTGACGGCCACACTTTTATTAAATAAAAGAAAATGTCCAGACGCTGCTGTTGTTCATAAAATGAAAACAACAGCGCCTTAGCATCGGCGGCTAGCTGGTTAGCATGCTAACAAACTCCGCTCCAGGGAAAGTGTGACAAAATTATGGCGCTAGGGTGGATCCATCCGAGCCTCTTGTTATTGTTTCAGCCAAACTGAAAAGTGGGTCCATCTTAAGACCACGTTGTTTGTCAGATACAGCTGATCGATGCAACTCCACATGCAGTTTTTTGAACTTATTCCCTCGATATTTAACTTGGACGTCGCTGTGTTTAGCGATTTACAGTGAGGGCAGCAGCGTTAGCATAATTTCCCTGGATCAGTGTAAGGAGTCAGGGTCAGGGCTAAAGTGCACTGACCCTGACTGCGATAGCGTTGCATTTGTGATTTGTCACTCTACAGGACGACTCAGTGGAATAAAAGCCAACATTTAATTTCGCAGTTATCCAACACCACATGTAATAACTGCTGAGTGACTGCAAGTATCAGAGTGCAAGTTAATGGTGCACCCACAATATTTCGTCTCAAATCTCAAGACAAAATGGCTTAAAAGAGAGAGAGCTATGAGGGACTTTCTATTATATTGCAGGGAAGGCACTGTAATGATGGCCAGCTAAAATAGTTAATGGTTAAATTGTGAGGAGAGGAGATACTTCTCTGCCTTAAGAGTGTGGAGTTGGGTAAATCCTGTTCAATATAAAATTTACCAGTTTGTCAGATATTTATTTTAAAGAAGTACAAGCATGGTCTGTTTTTACATTTTAACGATTACAAGCTTGAGATCACTTTTCTCTTTATCACTACATCCCAGGCTACAATGAAAGGTAGAAAGTGGCTGCATGATCTGACTGGGGACTTAACTGCTGATAAGTCTGAGGTTGCAGCCGAGGTTATCTGAGATCCAGGATAACATGCTGCCTGGACGGACGGTGTGAGATTCTAAAATTAAATCAGGAAACATTGTTTGTCCCTTTGTTGACAAAGTTAAGTGTGATCTTTGCATCCTTTGAGGGCACTTTGCAGCCAAGTCAGCTGTTGGACCCTTGACTCATGCAAGAATTGAATCAAAGTAGATTGTTTTTAACAGTGTAGTTAACAGCTTTACCAGGAATTTAAACAGATTTTAATTCAGACCTGCTGCTGCGTCAAATTCCTCTCATTTTTTGAGCCACTTTTGTTGTCATTTGAATGAATATGATTTTCCACCTATAACTCATGATTTCTCCTCCATTGTGCACTTAAACTCAGTTTAGTCAGAAGTCTTGTACGGTAATCTTGGGCAGGCAGAGATCCAACAACCATAATGGATGTTTTAAGAGGGGAATGCCACACCACAACATCATAATTAGAAACCTTTAGATCTCTGCATTGCTTCAGATAACTTTTTATATCACAAAACAATTGTGGGAAAACTCAGGCAGCCCCTTTCATAGTGGGAAATTTTGTCAGAGGTTCTGTTGCCACATGGATGTTTAAATATCTACTTGGGGGGGAAATAAAGTGCTGGAATAAGCTTAATTGACCAAAGTCGGCTGTCTGATTATTTGCTGATGTAGTTTTTGTTTTCAGGTTGTGTAGTAATGGCGCTATAGTTCCAAATACATGAGAGTAGAACTGCACATTATAACCCATGAAACAGCCTTTTTTGATCTTGACCATAGTGTTCCTCATACAGAAAATACATCCCTGATGTGCATCCTGTATGAGGCAAAATCATTTTCTGGGGTCATAAATATTCAAATAAAAGTTCCTATGTGTAGTAAAAAAAAAACCCTGTTTTATTATTTTTGTTTCGTGCAGTCCGACCATAATTCCTAACTTAATATTGCACTCTCTCCTAATGACTTGCATTATCCAGAGGATCAGATTTGTAAGGTTATGCTGCACTTCCCATTGAGTTTTAAAAGTAGACTTCCTTGATTTAGCCATGTGCCCTGCAGCGAGGGATAGCTCCCTTTGTAAGCCTAACAGGAAATCACAATATAAATAAAACATAAATAGATATAACCACTATTGTTGTTGTGTCCGGTAAATGAAAGCCACCTAGGTTTGCGAGTTTCAATAGTTCCTATTTTTGTTGTGATTCAGACCAACTTCCCTTAATTTCTGGGGATTTAAAGACAATGAGTCACAACTCGGTGAAGCTGTGTAACATTTGCTGTGACATCAGTATCGGTATCATCAGTTTTATTTTTGAGATGGTTTTTTGGATGTAGGCCCATGCTAATGTCAAAGAATCCCATTGGGTTACTCTGATCTGTACCCACATTACATTATGCACAGAGCTACACAGACCCTTTGTCTGTATTTCCCTTGGTGCTAGAGCCTGTTGACTGCTTTATGTATATATGGGTCAACCTCCACTTCACTCTTCCTATCAGGAAGTCAGCAGTCTGGCCCCACCAGCTCCAATTTTCCACTTGTGTTACTCCTTATATCAACACAGCGCCACATGTGAGACGTCACAGCTGTAGACAGCCAGCGAGCCAACACGTTTTGGCCCTATGCTTTGTTGCAGTGTGTGTGTGTGTGTGTGTGCGTGTGTGTATAGAGTGAAAGAGGCATACATGAGCAATTAGCTGGTGTGACGGCTGGTGAGGGCTGGGCTGCTGTTTATGACCGTGAGTGTATTTATGTGTTTGTGAGTGTAAATGTGCATGCACGTGCACACCCATACATCTGTCAGTGTATGGCTCTACCTGACATTGATGTGGTCACAGCAAAGTGAGTGTTTAACTTTTACCAGCGAGGCCAAATTGCCCTTGAGGAAGACCATTTGGTTGTGGGCAGTTGAGTCAGCCTATTGTAATTACAGGAAGAACAACTAGACGTCTTTATGCAGATTCAAATAGCTCTAAAAACACTGGTCAGACCAAAGCTAATGAACCGCGGGCTCATTTTGTTAAAAGAATGACTCTTTTAGTTTCCTTTGGGAAGGACTCTGTAGTGTTACTGTCTCACCATTATACTGAATTATGCTGTTGGCACCAGCAGCAGAGACAGCACAATTACACGACAAGTTGAGGCCAAGTTGTTTGTCTTGGGGAAAGTTTGAGAAGAGGTGCTGGCGACATAAGTGTAGAGTGATGTGGTTGTGCAGTGAGGACACCCTGTCTCTTAATGATTTAGTGGAGATGCTGTGGTGTCATAAGCTGTTAAGTAGGGTTGGAAATTAACTTTTTTTCCCCATCTGCCACTGTGGCTGGTGAATTTTAAAATTTACAAGCCACTTATTAGATTACCATGTGGGGGGTTTTGGCTGGTAAGTAAAGCAAATCTAGCAGCCACTTGCATATTTTACCCACATTTGGTTGGTGGCTGGTGGTAATTTCCAACCCTGCTACTCGCAATTTGTGTAGTATTTATGCCACTAAATATGTAAAATGTGTATATATATATATATATATATATATATATATATGAATATGTATATAAAATTACTCTGATTGGCAGTTCAGCTCAGCACACGAGAAGAGAAACTGAAGTGAGGAAAGAAAAGTCAATAGTGCGTTAGATTGAAACAAACTTTTTATAGTAAGTATTGTTGATGTTATTGTTTGTCAGCACACTGTAAATTTCTTCTTTTTTTTTAAAAAAACATCAGGTTGGGTTGTGAATGTGCGAACTAGCATCTTGAATTTGTCATGTTGGTCTTCCAGTCTCCTTTTTTGATTGACAAAGACACACTAATGCCACCTGTTGCTATGGAGATTTACTTTAACTCATGCAGGTGCAGAACGTACGTGCTAGTTGGACATTTATTCTAGTCTTGCAGGTGTTCAGGTGCAACTTATTGGCTGAGACTCCGTTGAGCTGAGGGGATACAACAGTCAACCTCCATCGCCACTTGTACTTTGATGTTTGTTTAATTGTGTTTGGGCCGGTAGTCAAATCGATATGACATAAAAGAACTTTTATTTTGTAATTTGTGGGAAAGCTGTTTTGTTCTCTTAAAGCAAGTTTATATTTTTTAAGTTAGTCATAACTAAAATCTTATCATAGGTCTCAGTTTTTGCAGCACAATCAGGTCAGTCCATAAATATGAGGGTATGGACCAGATTCAGGTTTCTCCAGTGGATACTAAATCATGACAGAGTCCATTTAGTGAGTAAAATGCCACAACCAAAAAGCCCCTAAATGCCAGAGTTCCTCACAGGATGTACCCTTTCCCTGGTTTTCCTCCCATTATGTGTTTACTGTGAGTGATCAGGTCCAAGCAAAGGTTGACCTGATCAAATTCCTGATTACTACTGAGCCGAGCCTGGGCAAGCAGACCCTGGAAAAAGTACCACAGAATGACGTCAGCATTTCTCTAGTGTGCTGTCAAGTGGCAGCCCAGGTCAATGTTGCTATGATCATCTCTCAGTGTTACAACAGGCCTCTTTTCCTGGAAGTGTGTGTGTACAGTGGCTCTGGTGACCCATACAAAGCTAAGAGAATAGACAACAGGTTACACGAGCTGGGACATGCTGGCCGAACAAACACTGGGGCCTCACGCACAGGAAAGCCTGGCAGTCAGTAATGGAGGTGAGTGTTGGTAGACATCCATGCTTACAGTTTTAGTTTTTATTAAGAATGTGTGGGTACCCTGACCTGTTCACGACCAGTTTTGTCGTCATTAAGCACAAACATGAGGCCTGTATATTTTAACATACATCTCAGCAGATCTACTTGAAGCATTTAGGATTCTAAGTGCCTTGTCTTAAGGGCACAATGGTGGTCATTGTGCAGCAGCTCAGATATTAAAAGCGTAATCCATCCTTTTATACTGTGTAACATAAAGAATCATCGATTTGTAATGTTGCACCACAGTACTTATTTTTGATCAAGTGTGGTAATTTTCTTTTTTTGTAGACACTTTACATCTGCATGCCTCATCTGCTCTGACTGCAATTGGTGATCTACATTTCCCGGGATGACTTTAAACAACACCCATAGAGTGGTTTAAAAATTAAGCTGCAGGGCTGTACAGGCAGGTGGAGAAGAAATTACCACAGAGAGACCTTTTTTTCTGTTGGAGAAAAAAATGATTGTTGCACCTTCTTACTCTAATTGGAATAGGTGAGATCTTGGGGCTGTGCTGCGTTGAAGTTTATTGAGGCCACTGTTGGAAGAGAAATGTTTCTTTTCTGCGATGAATTTATCTCTGCATGGTCCTTAGAATAGTGAGTTTAGAGGGGATGTGATTTGAGAGACTGAGAGAAGAACCTGATAGTTATGTTGGCATTTTAGATGGGCCTAGCTAAGACTGGGTATTGGTGTCCAGCACCATAAAGTGTCAGCTGCAATGACCCATCACCAAGTAGTATCAAAACTTCTTCAGTAGGGTTAAGTATCGTTCACATTCGAGCCAATACTGGTACAGATGCTGGGACCTTATATTTGATACTGGTACAGAATAATACCTTTAATCTATACCATACTCTATCTGTAGGCCAATAAAATGTATTTAATTTTTAACAAGCTGCAGTCATCAAGCGATTCTGCTCCTCTGCTCTTTTCTGGTCACTCAGACTGTCACGGTCTGCATGCTCGTGTGTCTGCGTATGCCTTCATTGTATGGTTTTGCTTACAGCCAGTCACAAGTATTGATTTAATGCCACTTGAGATTGGTACACTACAATAGCAGCTACAAATCATAGTCAGTGGTGTGGTGAAGTGAAGCTGGCAGTTACTTGTGCCGAGATTTCACCAAAACATAGTATAGTGGCATTTTACACAACTCAATGCTTCTGTTCACATGATGGGTTTCGAGCAAAGAAGGAAAAAAAGTATCAAATGAAGTAGTCTGTTGGTGTCAGTATCACTTCAAGGGTTTGTGAATCTTTTTTTTTAAACAATACTCAGCCTTAGCCCCAGCTGATATTTTACTGGGGCACCACATTGTTTACATTTGGGCAGTTATTGGCAGGAATGATAAAAAAATACCCAATCAAAAAGAAGGGCACACTGCCAGTAGATGCTCTTTGAGTGGTTGAAGCCACATTTTCATGTGAAGTGGTACTTTCCCATTGTTTGACAGAGGAAGAAGTTGAGAGTCTTTCTGTGTATGTGCACCACTTTTTTAGTCATTTAGTCCAAAATATCTCTGTCAGCTGCCCTGCTTGCTGTGGTATCTTTAGGTATTTATGATTGAGTGAATCTGCGTTGGCTCTGTGACAGTCGACCCCCAGTTGGGCAGATGAAAGGACATAGCAGGTCAAGTGGAACCAAAGGCTCGCTTCACTGAGCAGATAAAGAAGGCTTCTGCAGCGGGACAGATATCTCTGTAACACCTGACAGGATACGGGGTTTCTGGCTTCAGTAATGTTCAATAGCACACTTACAAAGCCCCTTTGCATAGTCTTGTCCTCTGATGCCATTTGATCAGTACTTTCAGCTGGAGGTTATAAAAAATCTAGACATATTTTGAATAGTTATGGTGATAAAATGTTGAATAAAGTTCCAGACTAATAGATTTGTGTGTGTGTGTGTGTGTGTGTTTATGAGTGAGCTTCTGAGTGAGCCTTTGTTCATCAAAAAATGCAGACAGTTTGTGTAGAGCCCTTGGGGCTCTTTTGAAGGTTTTTGAATCAAACCAAGGCTGAGAGAAAGACAGACAGTGTAGAGATAGGTTTGTGCTTTGTCTGGCTGTTTTGGCTGCAGTCATCCTAACTGAGAGAGGTGTGCTGTGTTATGGCTATCATCTGTGGTTCATGGAGAGTGAGGGGGGTGTGCCCCAGTTGGTTTGGCATCGTTTATGGGTGGGAGGACTGAGCCAGGCCTGAGTCTGCCTTTTACACTCTGCAAAAAGGATAAGACGACAGACTAGGTGTGGTCCTGAATGGCTCTGTATAATACTGCCCACATTACCATGGTCACTGCCAATTCTGGAGTAGTTACAACCTGGTTGCTGTCAGAGCAGAATATTAACCAAATGCAGCGAGGCTTTAGGGAGTCTGTTTGAGCATAGAGGAGTGGTAAGATGTAGTCTGCCAGGTTATGTACTGGCAATGTAAGAGACCTACAGGAGATGGCAACATCTAGGTTATAATGTGTTTTACAATGAAATAGGTACATTGACACACATTAAATCCAACGATGGCATTCATTGAGATTCCTGTGGAAAGTCTGCAGTAGAAAACAAATTCTAGTTGATTCAAAAACCAGTTGTAAAACGATGCAAAATAAACTGGATACATTTTTTCAAAAGGGACCACCTCAAGAGCCACAGGGGGAAGGTGCTGCCAACAGGTTGCAGAGTGAAAAAGAGGCACAGTTTGGGGATTATATGGTTGTTTGGACTGAGGAGATCCAACCCAGATTTTTCCTGCCCATACACTTGTTGGCGTTGCACCTGCATTTTTAGCCCACACTGCTTGATTGAAAATTAGAGGCGTCCAGCTTTCAGAAACACCCAAGCATTTTGTTAAATTCATATTCTCACAAAGTACTCAGTACTTGGTACTTGACAGAATTTTCTGAACACCAGCAAAAGAAAATGTGAATTAATCTGCTTTTCTATCCACTACTGTTATGCAAATATTGGTGAACTTTTACACTCCCCTCAAGTGTAAAAAAAAACCTCTTTTTGCAATATTTGGGGATTTTTTTTAAACTGGGTAGCAGGTGGCACCATGTCCAGAAGCCTTGGCCATCAGTGTATGAATGTGTGTGTGAACGGTGAATGTGGCATGTAGTGTAAAAGCGTTGAGTGGTCCCAAGTCTAAAAGGGTGCTATTCACAGTACATCAAACCATACTTACTAATTTCATCTCCACTCTATTGAAAATGTTCCTACCTAAGCCTTCATGGAAAGGGTAAGCTAAGCTGAGAGCATCATTGAAACCAAACTGTTGCTGGAATATACAGCCTTTACACCATGCCAGACGCTAATTACAAGTGTTTCAGTGTCTCTCAGTTCTGTATGGTGCTTTGTTGGGTTCAATAGAACGTACTGCCCAAGGCCTCAAAGCCAGTAAAAGGTTGAACTTTATTTGATGGGCCAACACTGATTCAGGTGGCAGCTGATTTCTGCTCATTTAACTTTCTTTCATTGGACATGCACATGCTCAAATGAGTTTCTAAAGGACTGTTTACAAAAAATGCATGTGACTAAAAGACATAAGTGTCAGTGTGGCAGCAGTCTGCAGGCTGGAAGGAAAGATCGTTACTTGTTAAAGCGCCCTTGTATCCAAAGTAATTAAATCCAAAGCCAAGACACCAAGACAGATTTGGACCAACTCTTCGCAGTATAAAAGCATATTTCTTACACATGAAACAGACTTTTCTCCCAGCTGATATTTAGTGATTTTGAAAGCACCACAGAACAAGATTGGTATTTTTAAACAGCACCAGGAGTTACCCTGAACTCACCTCTATGCCCATGATAAGAGGCAGCTGCATCTTGCCTTTAAGAATCCATACAGTATGAACTTTCATCAAATCCCATGTGTTTTTGAGATAAAGTCAACATAAATCTTTCCTTTGGGTTTCAAAGTATCATTAAATTTAATAAAAAAAAAACAAAAAAAAACACCCAACTGTCAGTCAGGGTTCATCCATGTTTAAAGTGTTTAAAGTAAATGCACTAATGGCAGGTTTATGCAGAAACTGACTGATGTTATCACCATAAACTTTAGAATTAACCCAAAGGGATGCAGTACATAAAAAAAAAAGACCTAATCAAACTAAATTTGATTTTGCCGTTTTTACCTGCTGTGATGACATAGTCCAGTTCAGTATACTTAAAGCAGCATTGTGGCTTGTGGATAAAAGACACTGCATTGTAACAGCATGTTACAGACTTGATCCAATCCATTCATGCCCATTTTTAAGTTTTGTGCAGTTTGAATGCCCCAAATTAAAATAATAGAAAGATAAATCACATAATATTTTGACTAAAGTCAGAGAGAGCTAAAGAAGGATTTTTCTGGCAGTTGTCGTCATGTCTGGGACTTTCAGAGTGAAGAAAATCTGTCGGGATCTGTGGAGAGAAAAGATGAGCAAGAGAAAGCGATAGATTCAGCCAAGCAAGGTCTTTCTTGTCTGTTGTGTTTGCTCCCATCATTGGTCTGTCGGTTGGGAACCCTGTGGTTTTTTTCTGTCTTTCATAGTGGTCACAACTTGTCCTGGGATTCTGTGGCTATCTGTATGTGGTGTGTTAATGTTAGATGTGACTCTGCGTGTGAGGGTGTTTCATACCTAAAACATATGAAGTCAGCTAAAGGCTAATTGCCTGAAAACTTTCTTTCACGCCCCAAACCACACAAATGCATAGGGGCAGCACACATACACTCTCACCCTCTCTCTTTCTCACACACGCCTTCACCTTTGCACGCATCCACATTCAGACAAGCTCAAAAGTTCAGTGAACCTTTTCTACCCATATAAAATATATATATATATATATATATACATATATATATATATATATATATATATATATATATATATATATATACATACATATATATATATACTTACATCTTCTCTCTATCTTCAGCTCAAATACACACACACACACACACACACACACACACACACACACAGCACACAGGCTGCTCACATATCTCACCTCTGAGCAGATCAAAGCAGGGACAGGTCAATGAGTAGAAGATGTAAGACAAAGGACCCGAGTACACCTCTTCAGTTTGGTCTAGAAATATACCTTTCTTAGCCCAAACATCCCAAATGTGATTTATCTATACCCAGTTGTATCTCCTCAGAGCTCCGTTGTCTTTGCCACAAAGCCTGACTTCCCGTGCTTCCACCTCCTGTGTGAACCTGCTATTCTCACACAGGTGCGCTTATTGGTACAGAAATTTGCCACCAATTAATGTTATGTGAACGTAATTTGGTTGGTATCCTTTAAAGATCAACACCCAACCCTAATCTCCACCACCCAAAGCCAGACATACAAACATGAAAACAAAATGGCGTCCTGATGATGTACATCATATTTTCTGGGTCTTCTAATTTGGCCTCTATTCATATCAATTCACAACACATACATGCTCTTATATCGTTGAGAATAACTAATAGCAGCTGCCAAACTGTGCAAGGAAACGCAGGGATTGGGCACGTCTTGTTAGCTGCTTCAAAGGTAGGCTATAAATTACACTAGTGATAAGACTGACAACATTTGATCAGCATAGTCAGTTGGCCATTAAATTGCTGTTTCTTCCTGATCTGTCCTTTCTTCATCACCCACAGCAGACAAACTTAGCTAATGTTCTTCATTATAGCATCAGTTTGAAGCTTAATTATTTAAAAACCTCGACCATCTAAATGCTTTATTTGTATACTTGAGTGATATGATAAATCAGCTAATTGAATCAAATGATCTGAAAGAGAAAGAATGCTGAATCATTAACCACTGAATAAGAGCATCACTTTACATGTTGAATTTATTAAGCCGAGCTGCCCTTGCTCATTTGTTAACTCCAGAAGAAGTAGATTTGTGACCCATTTGCTGTCCCTGTTGGTCGTTTGAAACCCCCCCGGGCCAGTGGCAGTGATGAATGAGCCGGGTCTCTGTTTTATTGAAACGTGAAAGTCAGTTAGTCCTTCAGACACTCACTCACTCATCTCACCCACTCACAGCATGCACACTTTATTAGGGGGCCCAGACCCCCCACATGCCAGGAAAATGGGTGATGTCTGTCTTGCATTAACACACACACACACACATACATAGACACACTCTTTTAATTTTCTCACTACAGCTAGCGAGCGTGGCTTGCTCATTTGGGCTGCCATCTCCCTGCGGTGACGCCGTCGTGCCTCTGTCTTTAATGTTTTAACACAGGGAGCGAGCCACTCAGTCTAGAGACTGAAACATCCAGCTTTAATGCAATAGACTGAGGAATTAAGACTGCGGTGGCTCTGCCAATGAGGAAAGGCTGACTAACGCACCCAGACATCACACATGTAGAAAGTCCCTCACAGGCTGCTTTACATTTTAAGAATTTCAGGGACACAGTCATCCAGAGTGAATTACTGACGCTGTGATTGTACTATAAGTTACAAGTGGTACAGCAACAACATTATGAGTCAAAGAGAGGCAGCTCAGAACCACAGTGCTCTGGCAGTAATAACAAATGTTCATGTTCCAGTTCAGGAAAAAATGTTGAAAAAGTCTATTTCGTGGCAACCTTCAGCATTAGCCTTTGCCTTGAAAGCTGATGTTCAGGACCAGTTGCAGAGAAATTGGTTTGAGTTTCCTCCAGTTTTTAGTCTAATTTTGAGTCTAATAAATGGCGGTTTGCTTGCTTACAAGTTGTTCCTTGAGTGTTAAAGGGACAGATCACCTCAAAATCAAAATTCACATATATATTACCTGTAGTGCTATTTATCAATCTAGATTGTTTTGATGTGATTGTTGTGTCTTGGAGATATCGGCCGTAGAGATGTCTACCTTCTCCATTAAGTAGTATCAGCTTGTGGGTTTCAAGGGAACAATACATTTGAAAAACTCAACGCAATGTCTCCTTACAAAAATTATGACCCTGTTAATCAAGATAATTCAAAAACTTGTTAGGAGTTTCCTGTTGGCGTGTATCTACTGTTGGCTCACCTAACACTGCTGACCTGACAACCATAACAGCTCAACCAAGGATTACACTGTTAATGTTTACATCCTGCTCTGTCACATGCACGAGCCTGTTGTCCATAGTTAGATGCATACTTCCTAATATCCTTGGTTTATATTAAGCGGGATGTGTATCAACCATTACATGACCGATCAATTGTAAATAAAGTTACATTGTTAATATCATTACGAATTTAGTGTTTCCACCATCAGTTCATTTTGAAGTGGGCTGCTGACTCAGTTTATAGAACTGTAGCTATCCCTGACCCAGTGTTACCTTACATTTAAATTATTCCAATGAGATAGACAGATTTGTAAATGTTATAAGGGCAGGAAAAAGTTTGTAGTACTAAATAGGGATACCCCCAAGACCCAACACAAATCTTGCAGGAGCGAATGGTCAAAAAATAAACTGGGGGTCCTGAGATTTGTTTGAACACAATGAAATGAGGAGCGCTACACCTGATGAACATGTTAAAAGTCTGTCCCTTTACCAGCTCCCTCAGTATGCCTATCATTCAGGATGTGCATGAGAGTCTGTGAGTTCACAGGCCAGTCACAACCACTTGTGCTTTTGTCATAGGCATCCACTGTAGCCTACACTGTCGCTACTGTTGCAGCTGTAAAATGGTGGATAAAAGTTAGAGTAACACAACCCTAGCAAAGCAAGTCGTTTCACTATCTGTCCATTAACATTTTTAAAGGTTGAATTACAAGAGCATCATGATTAAATTGTTTTATCACCATTCAAGTTAGCATAGGTTAAATTGAAAGTTACCTCTGCTCAGCCGGTGGAAGTCTCTAGTGTGCATGCTCTTCCCATTTTATGAAAGATTGCCTCATAAAAGAAGTAACAAGAACCTTTTCTAGAGTTGTTCAGCTTAAAACGTTAGACAAAATGTGATTAAGTGTTGCAGAAAAACAGTAGTAATTATATTAACCTCCCCAACCATAACTAACTGTCGTATGCCTGTGTCCCTCACTGAGATCCCCATCATACCCCCCTATACAGTATAAATTATACTGACTTGACTTCTCATAGCCAAGAGTGTTTATCAGTCCACAAATATGCACATTCCTGTCTGATAATTGCTCCTGACATACTCTGGTTACTCTGCTGGATCTGACTGAAGTTTTATGACTTCAGGAGTATTAAGATACACTTAAAACTCACTTTGAATGTAAATGCTGGAAAGAGCGGTTTGTCTTTACACCTGCTTTGTTACCTCTCTGACCAGCATTGTCTCACTGGTTGTCCTGCTACTTGTAATCAACACTGGAGCCTCTTTGTCTGTGTGGAAAGATGCTGAAAGGAAAGCAGCATTCTGGGAAATAAGGAGGGGGAGGCGAGAGGAGGAGATGAAATTTGATTGGCAGGAAGCACGAGAATGAGTCACTCAACCAGCTCCCGGGATTTGGAGAGACGGGCCTATTCTGGGCTGTGGTGACTTGTGTGTGTGTGTGTGTGTGTGTGTGTGTGTGTGTGTGTGTGTGTGTGTGTGTGTGTGTGTGTGTGTGTGTGTGTGTGTGTGTGTGTGTGTGTGTGTGTGTGTGTGTGTGTGTGTGTGTGTGTGTGTGTGCGCGCGTGTGCGTATTCATGTACACAGCAGTGTTCACATGGCTTGATCCAACCGCTGAAGTCACCAAATTTTAGTTCTTGGCCTACACACCGCGGCGCGTGCATGTGTTGGAGGAAAATGAAAGTCGTCTGGCAACCAAACCACAACACAGAAGCCAGATTTAAATGCAGATATTTATCTACTCTCTCTGAAGTCCCCTTTACAACACTACCACTCAAATCCTTCCATCTCCAAAGTAGCCTGCATCAGTTGCATGGATTATTCTCCATCTCTCCACCATACCTGATTATGTCATTTAGTCTTCATGTAAAAACTTCTGTGGGAAAAGCCTTTGAGATTGATTCTAATCTGTTTCCCTTAGTAAAAAGAGTTTCACTTTTGTTCACAGTTCCTTTTCCCAGATGTATTTCCCTTCCATCTGACACACTTGATGACTCTTCAGGAGGCATGGCACTTCTTGCAGTGATTTTAACAGGTGGTCTTCTTGTTGAGTCCTCTGTTTGATGCTATTAACTAGCAAAACAACTGCCTGACCCCAGAGCTGGCTTACCGATGCTTGACTTCACTCTGCAGGGTGTCAGTCTGCCTCATTTCCTGCAGGCAGACAGGGTGTCACAAACATGTACAAGTTAGGCGTGTTTTTGTGTGTGCACATGGACGGCTGTGTGTGTGTGTTGCTGTGCAGCAGATAAATCCAATCACTGCTGCCTCCATGCACCTCTGCATTGAGACAATAGAGTCATAGCTCACTCTCTCTCCTGTCTTTATTTCTGTCAGTCTGTCTCTATTTCCCACTCACTACCATTCTCTCTCACACTCACACACACACACACACACACACACACAGTCAGTGCCTTCCAACCAAATTCTGCCCCGACGAGAGGAAGCAAGAAATCCCCAGCGAGGCTGTCAGGTAGCCAGGAGCTCATTACAGCTGAATGTTTTACAAGGTTGTCATTTTCAGAACGGGAAGCATGCTCAGACCAGTTTCAGAGCACGTGTACTTGCATGTATGTGTGCTTCTTCCTCAAAAGGAATATGGGCCTGAAGCAGATGAGTCTCCAACCTTGGCTCAAGTCCTGCAGATTAGGAGATATATTGGGATTGCTGTGATTGTTTGCTTTTCTGCATTTAATCTGCCTTTCTGTCTTCCCTTTGGGGCCACCAGTACTTAAATCATATGTCTTGAAGGGATAGTTTGGATCTTTTGAAGTGGGGTTGTATGAAGTACTAATGCATAGTGTATTACCCACAGTACATGTCAGTGGGCACATCCCGAGTTTGGAGAATCATCTGGAATACTACCATGGAAGATAAGCAATGTACTGCTGTGGATGGGGGGCACAAAATGTATTTTGGCCACCTTAGAAAAATTAATGTGAGTGTCGGTGTTACTATATTGGGAATATTTTCACTGCATTGCCTTGCTTTGAGACAGCATTTTCCAGTGGTGAACTGGAGCCATCATATTGCTCTCCGCAAGCTGAAATTACTGTTTTTGTTAGTGGGGTCTGTTGGTTTTGATGAGAGCATAGTGGGGAACTGAGGCTTTTAACAGCTTACCAGTCAGAAATCGCTGTTTTGTGGCAAGTTAAAATGGTGAAATATTATCTGCATACACCTAAACTGGTATTGATTTTTGTTTTTTAGGCAGCTAAAATACATTTTGCTGCAGCCCCCTTCACAGCAATACATTGCTTTGCTTCCATGGCTGTTGGTTGGTTGGCGTGCCCATTTCCTGTAGATAATACACTGATTATGGATAAGTACCTCATACAACCCCACTGAAAAAAATCCAGATTTTCCCTTTAATATGAAGGGAAGGTGCATGCAAATGATATGAGCAAATGACCACAAAAACATGACTTAAACATCCTTTAAATCAGCTGTATAACCACAAGGGCCCTGCTGAATGCAACAGGAGCTTCTTCTCATATCTAAGTATTATAAGTCACTCTTGAATGCCCATAGACGTAGAGACACACACACAAACACACCAGGCCAGGGCTGGCTTAATCACAGCCTTGGCTGCCTCCGAGGTGCTGCGAAGTTCTCCCGGACGCGACAGGTTTCTGTCTGGCGAGGTTCAGGCGGCCGCCGTGTCACAGATTAGAGTGGCTTAGCTGTCTCAGTCATAACCGAGATGGTTTATACACTTAAAGGCTTCACTTTGCAGTCCAAGGCTTTACTGCTATGGCAAACAGTCAAACTCTGTACTTTCTTCTGTGTCTTAACTCTTTTTCTACAGACTTACGAATACAGCAGTGCAGCTGCCTGCACTCTGAAACTGCTCATCCAAAATGGTGAGGCTTTGTTTAGTTTGGATCGCTCATGGTCTACGGGAAGCATCTTTCACAGCACAAGCTATTTGGAAGATGGATTATTGAGATGGAAAGCAACCACAATATCCCCAAAAAGCAGTGGGCTGATTTAAGCCAAACAATGCCACTTCATTGATGGCTACTTTAAGCTCCACCGGTGTTATCAAATCAGACAACAGCCCTAGCGTTACTCATTATTATCTGCACGATTTAAGGCATGAATAACAAATTGTCTCTTGGCAGCTCAGCTCATAAAAGGTGGAGCTTCTAGGCTTTAGTCTCAGCTTTAGACCTCCGCCATTAAAACTTAACACACTCCCATAGAGCAAATATATGTATTACGCCCAAAGTGAAAATGACCATATTTAATCTTGAGCTTTTTTTTTTTTTTACGACTTTATGTGCTGTTGGTATTCAGCAGCGTTTCTTTCTGTATCTCCTTTCTCAGTTCCTCTGTTAAAACACTCTTCACACATGCTTATCTCTTGTTTCCCTTATTTTCTGTCTCTTTTCTGTGAAGCCTTCTCTTTTCCTTTCACCCAGTAGTACTGTCAGTGTGTTTTCTCCTTGGTACACACACACACACCTCAACCTTCATATCTTTTATATCTCTAGTTGAACGATTCTTTTTAGCAAGACAGTTATTTCTGCCTGCATCTCTCCTCCCTAACTCTGACCCTGTCTGCCTTCCTTCCTCTTCCAGTCTGTCTCTGTCAGTCTGTTCATCTGTCTGTTTCTCTGTAAGCTTTATATAATGGAGAGATCATGTGAGAAGCGAGGTGAGGGTTCACGCCATGCACCTGCAGACGGCCATCCTCCTTTTCTTTTTGATCTCTGCTGGATTGTGTTTCTTCTTTTGCCCTTCTCTTCCACCTTTCTTCCTCCTCTTCTCTACCTTTCCACCTGATTTCCTCCTTGTCCCGTCTGTTTCTCTGACTCCTCCCTGGCTTTAAGCCACTGGCTCCTCGGATCTAAACTCCATCCTTTAAGGGTAATTATGAGATCAGCTCAATGAGGAGCGGAGGGTTTTTAAATGGTAGTTTGAGGCTCAGGACTCCTCAGTGAAGCGGTGTTAGATTGTCTGTTGTGGATGGTTGTTTAACCCAGACAGCTAGGTCTGCACAATCAATAGTTAATCATCTTAAACTCAAAATTGACCATCCATTTTATACAGATAAAAGTGTATAAAGTGCAGGATTTAAACATCTAAGAGAGTTTGGAGCCCTTTTGGGGTTTTTTCCATTTGTTTTTTATTTGTGTGTTTTCCCTCTAGAATCTGACTTTGCACATGCCAGCTACGTCTACGCCCAACGGAGATTCCCCTTTTCCTGCTCTGTACCCATTTATTTCCTGCCTTTCTGTGTTGTCCTGATCTCATCCCTGATAAAACCCATCCAGATTTCAGTAGTCAGCCAGCCCCCGGCCATTTAGCCTGGCGTGTTACCTCTGTGCTATGCTTTCTGTCCCCCTGAATCATTACCCAGCAGAACGACACACAGACCGACCTTTGCAATGGCTAAATATAGACCTACAAAAGAATAGGAGGAAGGGAGGGAAAAATAAACGGGGGGATAGATGGATAAATGGAACAGCATGCTAAAGAAAGTTGTAGGGGGGAGCACGTAGAGAAAGAGGCTGTTTCTGTTTAGTCTCCTGGCCTTCTGGACAATACCTCAATGATGGCTATCGGTTATTAAGAGCACTATTACAACTGGAGTGACGTCAACCTCCCTAAGAAAAGCAGACCTGCGTGTTAAATCCCCTCACCCACTGGCTGTGGCTGCACAGATCCTGTGTTTCTCTTGGAAGGGAGAACACAGGTGGCTTGGGACTGCAGGCTAATAGTAAATGAGTTTTCCTACTCTGTTCTTGGCTAAATATAGAATCCAATGAGGCCTGAAATGGTGTGTTTCACCTCTGCCTGACAATCAGAAATTCTTCCTGTCTGGAGTAGAGCTTGCCAGATAGTACAGAGGGCTTCAGGTTTGTCTACTTAGGTTTTCCCTGACTTGTAGTTCTGCATCCAGATTTCTCGGCCTGCTGACCTCTGCCATCGACTAATTTAAAGTAGCTGTAAAACAAGCATTGTAATGTAGCTCGTAACTGGCTGCCTATGAAGGCCAACTCAAGAATAACTCTGGACAATGTCTAGCCCTGATTCTCAGGAAATTGTCCGCAGTTCATATGAGGAACTGCTCATGTCACTTTCACACATGCAGCACAAAACAAGAGATAGTTTGTGTCAGAAGCATTCTACCTACTCGAATACTCTGTTTGGTTTAGGTGAGAGGTGGTGCCTCCAGGCAACATCCAGGAGGCAGATTACACTGCGGCCACGTTCGAAATTTGGTCATACAGAGTCTCTTGCCATTCCTTGAATTTCTCTGGTAATTTAGGCTTCAGCCCTTCCCACCAGAAGTTGTAGAGTCTTGTCATCTCTCTAGATAGTTAATTTCAATGGCGTCCTTGTATAGATGACCCTTCTTCGTCATCCGCGGATGTGTTTCCTCTTCTGGTTTTGTGCAACACCCAAGATAGATAGGTAATCCTGACTTACTGTGAATTATTATGACAATTATCTGCTATATTCACACATGGGCTCAACTAGACATTACACAGACCAAGTGCCAGGGAGCTGGCAGGATACAGTCCATTTAATGTCAAATCAACTGATTCTGACATTTGCATTCTCACATACAACTCCTCTGGGTTATGTCTAAATAAATTCCGGTTTGTGGTGCGTGTGTGAAAGGGGTTATGCAGTGTAATCTGTAAAAGCTCTGTAAGACGCTAGAAGTACTGATTAAAGATTGCCTTCATCTCAGATTTCTTTTTGAAGCTGCAGATGTAATATGTAAAAACTCATTGGAAATGAGTCCAACCCAAAACTAGAGAACTCCATGCTGAGGATGAGATAACAAGTCAACAGCCTCTTGCCTTCATACATTATATATACATTCCTGTGTTGCTTAGTCTCACATGCCAAATATCATGCAACCTTTGTGGCTGTTTTAATAACAGGCCTGCCATGTTTAAGTTAGCAGAAAATCATTCATTAAGGAAGCTTATATATAGAAGCCAGTAGCTGCAGATCCCCAGAAAATGTAGACATTTTATGTAAACAAAAACAGGCTCATCTTCATTACAGGAGGAGTTCTTCCTGAAAGGGAATTTGCGCGACTTGTGTGCAAAAAAAAAATAGCTATAGGCAGCGAACTGTTTGCAGTGTAAACATATCATAAAATTTAGGATGAGCTGGTGTTCCTCTCTCCTTGCCTGAGGGCTAAAAAAGCCAAACATTGTAGGTTTCCTCTAGTCATGATGGTTTGGACGAGACAACAAAGTTTGGCTGTTTGCTCAGTCTTACTACTCTTTATTTGACCTTGTCCCTCTCCTACTTCATTGTATCTGCTTATTTCTGATCATACACATGTTAACCACCAGCTGTAGCAGATGTGTCTCAAACTGGACCTTCCGTTTTGCATCTGTCGCCATCAGCTGTGAGTCTGAATCATGAATGTGGGTAAATGGGCTCCAGAAGCAAAATGTTTTGAATGTACAGTAATTTAGGCTCAAATTGATCTGGATGGTTTTGAAAACTTGCCACTGCAGTGCTTCCAGGACAGGGCAAAGTGTCCTTTCTGATGTAAACACTGTGTGACAGCACTGTAGCTGGAGGTCTCTGCTAGTCAGGCAGCCTTAGACAGATCACACCCTCACACTGCAGCTCTCTGGATGTACGCCCAAACTCTAAACTCTTTTGGCAAGTTTCTGTAATTGAATCATATTTTGTCTTGTCCATCGTGACTTGGCCATTTATTTTTAGAGCTAAAAGCTTTTGTTGCTAGGAAACGGTGTGTCTTAGGAGAGGCTGAGCGAGGGAGGGACAGAATGAAAGAGAAAAGAAAGAAAGAAAGAGATGGCAGTGGTGTTGAGGGGGAGAAAGGCGGAATCTGTGAAAGATGAACGACGAACGAACAAGCTATGAGTCAGCAGGGACATCTGCAACACACGCACACACATGCGGTGGGCATGGTTGCTATTCCTGTGTTCTTTGTCTGTGTGCTCTGTGCACCCACGCATGAACCCACTTACCTCTCCCCACTAACCTGTGTTGTGTGTCTGTGTGCTTTGTGTGTGTGAGGGAGATATTAGCTCGCCCACTTTGATTTAATCCAATCCTGCTGTGTGTTGGATGCGTCAGCCTGTGGCCGTGCGTGTGCGTATATGGAAGTGTGCACATGTGTATTTTTTTTCTCTTGCAATCACCAGCGCATACCCCATTATACAGCAGTGTGTTGTGTCTGTGTCACAACGCCTAACCTGTCCCCACTGACAAGAGCCTTATTGTCTGGTGTATGAATCATATGCTCGTACCCCATTAGTAATCTGCCTTCAAATGGCTATTATCAACTATCACAGCCAGCTTGTCTGTCTTTTGGCTCACTGTCCGAGCACCATAGGAGATCAGATAACAGCATGTGGTTTATTAGTCACCAGGAGTGGGTCTGTTTTTCAGGGTAATATGTTCTCCTCCTTAATATGATGTTTTTAGTGGGATTTTTTTTAGTGTGTTAGCTGAGGCATTCAGAGGAAAAAAAGAAGTAATGTATATAGTGAATCTAAAGACCACCATATTCGTAGATAAATGTTAGAGGAGTACTTCACCCACAAAATGAGAATGTAAATCACTTTGTATTTCTCTCAATTCTCCATGGAAAACAGCAAACGTATTGATTCATTGATTGATTGAGGACCAAGCTCAGCAATAGCGAAACCAAAACATCCATTAACAAACTCTCACAACTCATGCAGTAATATTTAAGTCTCATTTATCCAGTCATATGCTCAGTAGTTCCCAAACACATGCATTGTTGCTAGAACTTAACTATTTAATCCTGAACTGAAAGTGAAACTTATCTATGCTCACCTCAAAGCCAGACTCCACTACTTGGATTACATATATAAAATGCTAGTCCAAAAAAATGCAAGTTATTTTCCCAACACTATTTGTTAATCACAAACAAAATACGTCAGAACCATATAAAATATAATCACAATTTTAGCTACTTTGTGTTCTCGTGTAAAGAGTTGGTACACTCAGATTGAAATAAGCAAACCTCCAGCTCCACTATGAAATGCCAATGGAAAGGAAATGGCTGGGGGTAATGGATTGTGTCTTTTTAAATATTTGTATATCTCTAAAATATTCCCATGACTTGAAAGCGATCAGTGACTGAAGGGATCAGTATTTGTCATCGGGGAGTCATGAAAATGGAAAGAAAGTGGAGAAAATAAAGGAAGAAACTCTGCCCCACTGGAAATCTTGCAAAATTTGGTGTCTGTTGGACACTAAAACATCACTGCTTGAATCTCAGAAATCTGTCCTAATGGGGGAAGCAGATTAGTTACTCAACCTGCGTGTTTCTACATCATTTAGCCAGCCATTGATCGCAAGGGAACTCCATGCAATGTCGCCCCATGCAATAGCTGGAGTTAGGTTGCTTGCTAAGGTTTAATTCCTGTGACAATCTTGACAGTTTTTCATGGTCTTAAAGTTTGTTATTTCATTTAAATCTACCTCTAGTGCATAGTCACTTGAGTTGCACTTGACCTTTTTGTTGCATTGTGGCGGTACTGTATTGTAAACACTAGGTATTACATTTGCAAGTGCATTTCTGTGGCTTCCTCTCTGTACGTCGTTTTTTTGTCGTGCTGTTTAAACTGTCATTGGTTGTGGTTAGATTTTCCCACTTTAGGTCAGTTATGCATTTCTACTACTACTATTACTGCTACTTCTGCCACTACCTCCTCTACCAGTACTACTACTACTGTTACTATGAATTAATGTTTGCAGTCTTGTAGCTGTACTTTGCACACCTGATAATAGACTTTGATTTCACCGTGTCCGACTCGGTTAGTTTTTCCATGACTCACTTCGACTCCATTTACACCTGCTATTAAAATGTCATCTGTATCTGGATAAGAGAAAACACATGTTAAGGCCGGCTGTAAATGCACAGATCATTGTGGTCAGATTTTTATTGAATATATTTATGAGCAATAGGTATCAGCAGACAGCTGCATGTAAAGACGGTTCATGAGAATTCAGACAGAGTTACCATTTTTCTTTAATTTTTTTGTTGTGAGAAAGCACCACCCATGTAGGTAGGAATGTCATGACTCATTCTGGAGTTTGTCGTCTCAGCTTCACAAAAAAAGACTGATCATTTCCACACGTTGTCGGTGCTTAAACTGATCCACTGTGGAGGAAGACATAAGCTCTTGCACCAAGAATGTTGTTGTTTCTGACAGACAAAAAGCTGTTAAAAAAAGTTGATATCAATTTGATAAAGTGACACCTGCCATTTTTGTTTGGTTTACCTTTATCTAACCTATTCATAAACAAGCACATGCAGGCAATGAGAGCACATATTGTGTAACTGGAAAAGTCATAATTGATTTAATTACCATCTGGGCCCCATATCCATCTAGATACAGTTTACCCTGGGATTTAGTTGCCAGGTGTGTCTTCTTTTTCAACTCTTTTACAACTCCTTCTTTCCTGTCATCTTATCTGGTTTTCATCTGTTCTTCTTTTGTTCTTTTGTACTCTTGTTTTTGTGTGTTAATGTCTGCTTTTATGGTGCTTGCCCCAAAGCGGTCTCCTATCAAAATGTTGACAAGGCAATAAAGTACTGGAAGAAATTAAACAATTCCCAGTTTAATAAGTCATACAAATGGGCCTATACACAGAGACATTAAATGATGTTTTGAGACCCTTCTCACATACAGTACAATGAAGCAACTTTCATATTATATCAGCAGGATTATGTCATGTGCCGTCACTGCAGCTTGGGTCAATAGACCACATTACACGGGTGTTAAAGTCTGTCAACCTTGAGCATATCATTGTTACAAGTTCACTGTCACTGCTATATAGATATGACGGACTTTGTAGAGTGTGGGAAACTGATTGTAACCTTGGTATTTAGGATGGTGTGTTTCTTTACAGTTACATAAACACACACACACACACACACACACACACACACTCAAAATTCAGCATTGTTATATTGTGCCCATATGTTTCCCACCCTCAGCTTTCTCAGCCTGATTGCCAAGACACATCTGGTCCTAATGAGGTGTGTGTGTGTGTGTGTGTGTGTGTGTGTGTGTGTGTGTGTGTGTGTGTGTGTGTGTGTGTGTGTGTGTGTGTGTGTGTGTGTGTGTGTCACTATGCCTCTGCTATGCAGCCTTTCAGCCTGGCCTTGTGTTGAAGTGGTGTTGAGTCTTTTACTGCCACCCACTGCTTTACAACTCAAAGCCTATACTTTTAACTGTTGGATAATAGTGAGTGTGTGTGTTCTGATCGTAGTTATAAAAACCATAGCTTATATTTTGTCTGCACAGTATCTCAAGGCCTGTTAATCTGTTAAAACAGTGCTGATTTTCCAGCTTTGATGGCGATAGCAGTCAAGTTTTGATATGACTGCGGTGTCTGGGAACAGATTTGGCGAAAAGTGTTCATCACGAGCTTTCCTGCAGGCACTAGTTCCACTTTGCACCAAAATGTGTTAAGGACTTCAACGCACATGTTTCCTCCTTGAACCTGTGATTCCCAACAGTCTCATGTCTTGTATCTTTTCACAAATGTTGCACTCCACTCTTGCTGTTTTTCATTCTCCTACCATATTGTGTATTCCTCTTTACAAAAGTCTCCTTCCTCTTCTTTGAGCACATATTTCTAGAGACAACAATCGACCTTCAAGCACAAAAATATGAATGCCAGTTGACTGGTTTTCTTGCAAAATGCATCCATACACAAAGTATAAAGTTCTGACTATTATTAGCTGTAAATACAAGCATTTCTTTACCTATTGTGATTTTGACCCTGGCATCAGAGCAGCTGCAGTCAGGGAGACAATTAACACCTTCAAAAGGATAATTGTCTATCACTTGTCTAGTGCCAGCAACTTGAGACAAACAAAAAGCTAGACAGGGTTAAAGAGTTGGAGGCCACCCAGATTTTTGTTGTTGTGTCCATCCTTTCTTTGAGTTCGCCAAAAACTGTAACGCCCCCTCCTTTCTCTCTCCTCTGTCCTCCAGGGTTTGCCTTCCCGGATTGGGCCTACAAGCCTGAGTCGAGCCCTGGCTCCAGACAGATCCAGCTGTGGCACTTCATCCTGGAGCTGCTGAGGAAGGAGGAGTACCACGACGTCATCGCCTGGCAGGGAGACTATGGCGAGTTTGTCATCAAGGACCCAGACGAGGTGGCTCGCTTGTGGGGGGCGAGGAAGTGCAAGCCACAGATGAACTACGACAAGCTCAGCCGAGCACTAAGGTGAGACAAGAAAGAGTGAAAGACGAGAAGGATGAGGTCTCAACACTTACATGCGAATTATGCTTTTCAAATCCATGTGGCCGTAAGGGACCAAGCTAAGTAAATTTTGTCATTTGTCCATGTTTTTAAGAGTCCTTGTTGACTGTAGGTGCAGACAAACAAGGGAACACATCTTTGTTTGTAGATAGAAAATATAAGGAGAAAAACAAAACATTCCACTTCAGATTTTGGACTACACCTGCTCCTCAAGGCAGTTTTTATTTTAACTTTATTCATTTGCCTCTTTATCAGTTTGTTTTGGCAAATGAGGGAAACGTCAGTAAACACAGACATTTACCCCTGAAAGCTGGAGGTCACACCCCTTTAACAAACAACTCCTGCATGTGACACAGGAAGCTTAACATATGTTCAGCTGGAACTTGTCCATTGATCCCAGACTGATTCACATACCTGGTCACTTATTGCTATCCACTCGGCGCATGCCAAAAAGGCAGCAGTGAACCAACATAGGCAAAGAATTAGACTGTTAGCTAGTGAACGTGGATGTACACAATAAAGGAAATGTTGCCCTTAGGAAGGAAATGCACTCAATGTATTTGTTAAAACTGAAGGATACACAAGAGCTTAGGCAAATAATACTGAATGGAAACAGAAGTGTTTACAAGAAAACAAACAACTTTTGACTCTAAAGTTTCCCTAATATACTATAGAAACCAACTTAATCAAACCTCATTTAACTTAACTCAGGAGCAGAACTGCAGAGCTGGGTCTGATGACACGTGTTGACATATTAACACTAGTGACAAACACCAGAGTTTTTTGGGACTGCGCTTCAGTCTGAAAGATATTACCCATCCTCATTAAGGCAAGTCTGGACTGATTCCAATATATAGCTTTATATTTAGGTCATATGTTCTTTGATAGGTATCGTATAATGGCAAAGAGCCCAGACAGGTCAATCTTAAGTTACAGGAACTGGAATCATGTTCTGAACTCCAGATGAACTGCAGTAAACTCAGGGAAGCATACAAGATTGATTTTTAATATAAATCCAATTTGTTAAGGTCTATTCTGTGTCTGTTCCTGTATGTTAAAAAATGGAGGCTGAAGAATAGGCAGAGGAGGAAAGGAGTGACAAAAGCAGTCATTTATTCATGTTCTTACTTAAAGTCTATTGAGTTACAAGACCAACAGATTATAAACTGGGAAAAGACATCTTCTGTTCACGTTTCTTTTCTTCGTTTAATAATCATTCACATTGTCAAGACACATAAAGTCAGGGGAAAGCAAAAATAAATGTGCGTTCAGAGTTTCTCACACCACAATGTACCACACAGCCAAATTTGGATGATTAGAAAACTTGCCAGGTGTATATGATTAGGTTTCTGAAGGCAGTGGAACAAAGGAGGACTCTCGTTTGCAGCTAACCCCGTAGCACAGCGCACACACCCTGAGCCAAAGAATGTGTGATACCTCTTCCTAACTGGATGCAAATGGGCGAACACCACGTTGTTTCAGATTGCAGATAATAGGCTTCTTGAATATTGTCACCCCTAGAAGGCTTGGATGGTAGACCCGACATTAATCTTTGCCTCTGACAAGTGCCAAATACCATCATATACCCTATACCCAGGTGAAAAATTGATGGCATCCAAGCCTAGCTCCTTGTATATCTGGACAATTTTGTCACGCTCCACCTGCCAGAGTTCACATGCCTGCTGTATCTTAGAAAGAGGTAAAAGCTGCTATGCATCAACAGGCTCTCATTAAGCAGCTAACATGAGCACAAATCACACACCCACAGCAGTGAGCAGTAACCGCTGGCAGGCCGGTTAGCTGATCAGGCTGAAAGGTACATTTGTGATGGGCTGTTTTGCTTGGGTTTATATGATTGTGTCATTTAACAGAGATGTTCATTACTGTATTTATTAGACTGAAAGAGCTCAGAGAGCTTGTGGAACAAAATGACACTGATGCTATGTGTTCTAACATAGTTTAATGTAGTGGGGGAGGGGTTATCTTAAGTGTGGCTCCAGGCATTGAGCCATGTTTTCAGGGCCGCTCTAAAAATCCTGGTTACAAAAATGGTGAAACCCCCTCTGTGGGACTGGAGGGTGGGCGATGTGCATTGGCAACAGTGCTGACAGTCCTTACATTGTGCTCATACAGCTGTGCTCACACCATCCCATATGAGCACCCGTGTAGGCCCAGCCTGGGTGCTACGCAGTGCAAAATGACAGCGATTAGCTAAACAAACATAAATAAAAGTTGTTTGCTGCTAAATTAATGTTATGAATATCATATATTAGGGATGTCCCGATCCAGCTTTTTCACTTCCGATCCGATACCGATATTACAGCCTTGAGTTTTGGCCGATGCTGATACCGAACCGATCCAAGCGCGTATTATACATATTTTTTTGTCAGTCATGTTAGAAAAGGTTTGATCATGCGATTTTACTCTAACAACAACAACTACTTAATCGGGTTAGTTAGAATGATCCACAACAGTTGGTATGAGAATGGTATGTTTATTGTTAACAGGGTTAAATAAACAAACTTTAAACTTGAACATTAACATTAAATAAAAAATATAGTTGGTTTACTTTGGCCCCTTAATAAATAGAAGATAAATCAACACAAGAAATCTTTAAAATGTCTAACATTGAAATTAAAATAGCAGCAAGACTCCACACACTTGTGCTTTGACCCCCTATTAAATAAAAAATAGATTAACACAACAAAACATTGTTGACATTTAACAAACAATGCAGCCTTTCCTTTTTTAGTTATTTTTGTGGTGTCAGTGCCAGCCTGGTGCTGCTGTTTCCTGGGACCAAAAAAACACACACAATATTGTACAACTGTTTAAACGAGCAATAGTCCATCCATGGCTCCAATTTCACTAATTGTGCCCAAAACAATGCCATCAGTGCTCTTTACTTAAACAGTAAGAGTGTAAACCAAGTAAAAAGTGTCTGCCGTCTACATACTGGCCTGGTGGATTGATAGTAAGTGCTGGAGTGGATCACTTGAATGGACTGCTTGAATCGTGGAGCGCTGGGCTGGCCTGGATTGGACTCCATAAAAAACTGGATCGGAGTTCCTGAATCGGCATTTTTCCATGTAGTCCGATCCGATGCCGATGCACGTTTTTTTGCGAATATCAGCAGCCGATACCGATCCGAATATCAGATCGGGACATCCCTATCATATATTGCACCTTAAATAGTGTGAGAAAGGGCATTTGGTCTTGGCAGAGGTTTGCTCTCTTCAAGTGCCCTTCTAGTTTCTCTTATTTTTAATCTCTTATTTATCAGAGGTAAATATGTGTTTAATTATAGCTGTAGCAAATGTGTAAGAAAACAAGACTTGTTGTTTTGTCGTGAATGAGCATCTGCGCTTCGTGCTGAAACTCCAGGGTGACAGCAGATTTAGAAACACACACCTTCACCCTCCGTGGAGCACATGTGGGATGCTGCAGAGTTTTATTTAGCTGCCAGTCTGTTCATGTCCACAAACACTCACGCACACGCACAAGCACACACACTGCTAGTCATCAATGTCGCCTCCTGTTTTGTAGGTTGGTGTGGGTTATAGTTTGCCATGGTGATGACTAGTTACACTGCCTCATCACCACACACACACTCACACACACACCCACAAACACACACATACACTTAACGCCTTGTTATATGTCAGCCCTCCTCCAGCCCATCTGTGTCTTGTTTGTTGCTTAAACCTTTTTTTGTCTTCCACTTATCCTGCATATTTAAAGACACCCAACCTTTTCTGAACTTGTGCAGGAATATATTTTAGCACATAAAAGGGTTATGTATGGTGCTGATGTAACACATTGATTTTGCAGTGTTATTTATTTGTTTAACTGAAGCTGTATAGGGATTTAATTATTTGTTTTCAGTTTCTCAAGTCCGACTAGGCATTTAACCATATAGTTCCATTAGTTAAAAAAGTCTTTGTCATTGATGCTTCATGCTTAATTTACTAGTTGCTAATTAATATGCTATGATTTCCAGTAAAAGTTTGGTAACTTGGATAAATAATGTTATAACTGAAGTAACATAACATTAAGGAGCATTTAATGGTTTTATCTCACATTTTTTGTGACAGTTTTTTCTAGATTTTATATGATGTCGCTAAAGGAAGAATTAGAAATCCTTGGCTCGGTCCAAGTTTATTTTCAACACATCACACTTGTCTCCAACAGGGCTCCAAAAATCTGTCAAATGCAACATTTTCATTGGTCGCATTGGTGTGCCTGACATTTATTACAATGATGCACGTATTGTAGAACCAAAGTTCAGAGTGCCGCTTGGAAACCTTTCGCTGTATGTCGCTAACAATAGGTGCAGTGGTAAGCACAACAAGCTAATTAACGTGCGAGTCAGTCACACACTGTCAAGTCCAAATGAAAATGTGGAGCTGGAAGACTAGCCTGCGGGTTCCTGGTCAGCTACACAGAGTTGTGTGTCAGACAAGGATGCGTTTTGGCAGCACTCCACTGTTCTATAGTCTGTGAATGGAAACACGTCAAACATGTTAACGCACATTTCATGCTATCATCCAGATTACCCAAACACTTGGATGTGGAAAAAACAAACAGGAGTCCAACTCCTAATCCCCACTGCTTTCAATTAGCCTTTAGATGCAGAAACGGCAGCCTTGCTGTTCCCCGGAAGTCTTCGTCCATAACATACGTAATGAAATAGTTTACAAAAGTTGCCAGTTGCAAAATTCTCTCAGGGCCAAGCAGAAGGATTTTGTGTTATCGTTATGCAATTGTCTCCCTCCCTCAACCTCCACACCCACCCACTCACACACAATGTACCAACCTTGCGCCGAACTGTGACTTCTGTGCACCTTTACACCTCTAGTTCAGAAATAACCAATTTGTATGGAAACTGGAATAAAGGTAACACTTAAACTGTATCATTGCGACGCCAAAAGTTGCAGTTAAAAATTGTGATCAATTATGTGCTGGAGCATCTAAATGAAACCAGGTAGGCGTACCAGTATAACCAGTGTAAAAGGTGAGTCTGGAGCCCTGCATTAATTCAGAGAAGTAAACCAAAAACTTAGATCTCCAAATTAACCCCAAACGGCTTGTGCCCTTATGATGAATTGCACCCACAAAGGTTTAGCAGCAAATAAACAGTCAATTTGACACAGGAGCAGTTACTTTCCCTCTGGCCTCAGTGAGTGTTTTACATCAGGACCATCTGGATCCAAACTTTGTTGTGAATGTCTTTTCTGTGGTTTGTAAACCTTTTATATGAATGAACGGCTGTTAATTGTTTCTGACGTCTTGAGAAGAAAGTTCTCTGTTAGATGTGAAGTCTTTGATTGATGCTTCTCTGCATCTTTGAAGTGCACGTGTGTGTGCTCATTCAGACATTCACAGCACATTTGTGTGTGTGTGTGTGTAGAGACATGCATGTGTGTGCATGTGCGTTTGTGACACATCCACGTGTGTGTTCAACACGAAGCAGCCGAGTCTATGCAGTCAAATCCCTTTTTAGTTTATTTGAAGGAAGTTCAAATGGTCTTCAAAGAGCAGGAGGCCTGAAGTGAGCCTGATGTGTGAGACAGGCTGTCCCGCATTGAGTCAACACTGTTAGTGTGTGTTTTTCACATGTATGTGCTCGGCCTTATCCACCCCGACTCATTCAAAGTGTCATCCATCTATCCACGCGTCTGTGAACATTATGTCCTTCCAGCTTTTTACTGCACATACAGGCCTGAAATTGTTAACACCCACTCACAAGTGTTGCCGTTTACCTCCTACAGTGTGTGTTGTGTTAGTGTATAGGGTTTGATTTGTTTTTCCCCCGTCTCTTTTTTTGTCATGAAGTGTGTTTCGCACGTATGTCTGCTTGCTATGTAATTGTTCATTTCCACCTGCACAAAGCTTTCAAACAGTGAACCTCAGCACAGATATTAGGGCTTGCCATTTCTCTTGAGCTTACACTTTTTTGGTGAGACTTCATACCTCAGATCAACTACACTTGAGAAGGAAATCATGTTTGTCTTCCAAGGCCATTTTCTTAGGTGACAATTTAATTTTCCTCAGCAAAATTAGGATTTAAATTTGAAACACTAAGTTAGATTTAACTTGTTAATGATTAGTGTATGCAGTAATTATAATTCATCAAACATCTTTTTTACCGCTCTTAACTCATAGTGTAGAATGTTTACTTAAACGTCCAGTGTGTAGGATTTAGGGGGGTATTATTGTCAGAAATGGAATATAATTTAGTAAGTATTAATATAATGAGTATATTATCTTTAATGTATAGTCGCCTGAAAGTAAGAATTGTTTTGTTTTTGTTATATATCTACGTAGGGAGCAGGTCCTCGTCTACAGAGATTGCCATTTTGCGCCACCACGTTTCTACAGTAGCCTAGAACGAACAAACCACTGGCTCTAGATAGGGCCATTCGTGCTTTTGCATCAGCCACCAGTGTTAGCCCTTCTGCGATGACGGCATTGGAAAACCAAACGTAAAACTGCTTTTAGTCAGTGTCTCTACCGGTTAAAATCACTTGGTCCGTTTGTTTTGTAGAGGAAGAGACCTCTGCAGATAATTCAGCTCCTGGTAAAATCCTCCTGAACATTGAACACTGAAGCAGTCCTAACTAGGAGAAGTTTCATCTGTTTGCAATCTGCAGTCCTCACAGCTAGATGTCATTAAATCCCTTTAATCTTACCCACTGTTCCTTTAACGTAACTTGCCTTTTCCACCAATGCAAGCCCCAATACATTTGAATAAAGTATTTAATTGACTCTCAAATATCTTCAATAACCACGGTTATTTGTTTTGCGTTATTTTTTCAAAACTTTGATATTTTTTCTGCACGCATTATATGTTTTGAGCCTGTGTGCCCACTGTGTATCTGCGCGCTGTTTTGTGTGTTTGTATCTGTGGGTGTGCGTAGTAGTCGTCTCTGTCAGAAGAGGCCCTTCACTCATTGAGTCATTGAGGGGCTGGATGAGCTCCTGGTTCTCTCTCTCACACACACACACACACACACACACACACACTCCTGCTCTACTTCGTTGTGCTACAACAAAATTTAGTGACTAATACTCTGATCACCATGAAGCAGAGATACAGCTGGATACACATTCAGCAGTGTGACAGATATTATATTAGAAATATTTGGCTTCACTGCAAGAATCTAATCTTACTTAAATCTTGACTATTTTTTAGGGCTGTAATTATGCCCAAAATTGAGACATTAAAAATTGTAGCTCTCTGGATAGGCAAAAATAGTCAGCATGAATACTTTTCACTTGGCAAAGTTAAATAGCATTTCCTAGAATTAGTTTTATCCCACTTGGAGAAAAAAGGAGGGTATTTATGTTGGATTATTGTGTCAATATGGAAATTAATCACCTTACAGATATGTAATTCTAGCATCTATTTACCATTAAATTTTATTACTATGTTTTTACACATGCATTAGTAATGATTAACATTGTGTGTTACATATGCAGCCAAAATTAAACTCTTGGTCGTGTTAGGTGGATGTATTTATAAGGTAAAATGCATCGCAGGGTGAATAAAAGGTATGATTTTGTTTTCAACCTTCTCTGCTGCTGGCGAGAAGCTCAATTGTAAATTATTGACAACAAGAGGCATATTAGTGTTCAAGCAAATCCATGTTTTTTTGTACAAATTTAGCCACTGAGCTCTTCTTTGCTTGATGCTGCTGGAAATGATGAATAATGTATTACATTTCCCAGAATGAAGTGGCCAGTCTGAGCTGAATGAGAGGCACTGATTTATAAGTTTTTATGTAAAGAAATATGAATGTGGTTTGGTCCCGAGGCTATCGGTGAGTCACAGGGAGCCATTTTATCTTTTCAGATGAGCTGTCAGCGACTCGCTACTCACTCCTCTACATCGCTCTGTGTACTGACGATGACTAATGCACTCGTACTAATGGAGCCGCCTGGGTAAGACTAAATCAGAGCGGCTGTCTCACTTCCTTAAGTAATCACAGTGAGATTCTGACTCTAACCGTGTGTTCACATTGTGAGCAGCTCGTTTAATGATGTGCTGTACACTGAGTAATGTAGAGTTACCCTGCAGGTAGTGCTTTGTTCACCAACATTATGGTAACTGTATTAATACATTGCTTTTTATCTCTCTGATATACTAAAACTAAATAGCCAACATTAGTTAAGTAACATTGAACATAAATTCTCAGTGAGTGCAGTAAGGGTGGGAATGTTTGGCAGTACTGCGATTTAGTTTGATTTGTTTTGTGCTGATACGATTCAAAATTGATTATTGATTCAATCAAAAGAGGGAGGCATTGTGTTTTGGCTCTTACTTCCAGAGCTCGACAGATTAATCCACACTGATAGGACATGATGATGGCAGCGCGCAGCAGTGCAGCGGCTTCTTGTGCTCCCGGTTTCAAGCCCTATTTATAAATGTTTACACTTAAACTTCCTCTTTATTTATATTACTTATTATTATTATTTCTCTTAGCTGATATTTGGATTCTGTTTTATACTTGTATACTTAGTTATTCTTGTATTTTTATACTTTTATACTTGTATTGGCTTGCACCGGGAACACGGTAACAAATTTCGTTTCACCTCATGTTACATGTGTGGGAATGACAATAAAGCTCCTTGAATCCTTGATTTTACAAACATACAGCTCCAGAGAAAGCAGGTCCCTTCTGCTATGACTGTGTCTAAGTATCTTGCTCTTCATTTTAACACATATTTACATGAATGTTTTGGCTTGACTGCAGTAGCAGGGCCAGCGCTATAAACATGAAAATTTGTGACAGTGATACACCATTCGTCAGCCAGGTGCCCAACACATTGTCAATCCCAACTGGTCAAATACTGATGCTTGGTCAGTGGCTCCTGACGTTAAACTGTGACACTCTAGTTACCCTCCTGCATCGGTTTTGGATGGTCAGGGAATGCGTGTATATTTATGCTTCTTACATGCTTTGTGTCTTTTCAAAATAAATGTTTTCACAGGAAATGAACAATTACTTAGAACATAAGTAAAACCTTTGGTTTTAAGGTGAACACATTTAGGTATAGGGACCAAAAGCATGTGGTTAGGTTTAGTAAAAAACATCATAGTTTGGATTAAAATAAGTACATATTGTCACGTCACTTACATTACTAGCATAGCATGCTATACGTACTAGCACATGAACGAAAAGCAGGGTCCTGGGTGAAGGTCCAGAGTGTGTTTGACCCATCCACCTCCCCTCTCCCCTGCCCAGTACAGACTTTCTTGCTCTTAATACTTTGGCTTTTGCTTGTAGTGTCAAGAAAAGGCTGCCCCGTGGTGCGTCTCATTTTGCCAGGACAGGTTGCCTCTGTGCCTCGGTATCTGACGCCAAGGGCCAGGGACCAAGCATTAGTATTTGACGAGTTGGCAGTAAGACCAGGCTGGGATGCTGCCACTTCTTGTGTCATTTTAAAATTAAAAGTCCTCGTTTAAGGTTGAATGCCCGCCACCATTTCATACACTGAGCTGTTTGCAGAGGTGCAGTAAGAGCATGTTGTCTGAAGCTCCTCATCAACATATCGATACAAATGGTATTGCCTAAATCTATATCTTGCTTGAAAATGTATCGATACATTGTACAAAATTGATTTATTGCCCAGCTCTAATTTACCTATTTTTTAGATGTTCAGCTCAGCAGTTACTCAGTTTCTAATGCTTCTAATGCGTTTCTTTTATCTTACAGTCATCTCTCTGTACATAAATAAGGAAATGAAAGTGTAATTTACTGATCAATATCACTGGTTAGATGTTTTTTTCTCTGAAAGCAGAAGTTGTGTGGTCTAGAGTGAGGGGGCAGGGGAGTGAATAACATGATATATCAGCTGCCCTGCTGCAACACTAGTAACAGAGACAACCATCAATATCCAAAATGCTGTGCAGATGCAAAGCTTTTGAAATGAAACGGTCTCTGTGTGGCATTATTTTACTTCAACTCACCAGAGTTATGTGAAGTTTTGCAAAGTCCTGTGGTGTGTGCTGGTCAGCTGAACTCAGTTGTTGTAGGTGATGGTTTACAAAGGATTTATAATATATTTCAACTTTTCTTGGAAAGCTAGTTATTAAGTCATTCAATCAAAAACGTGTCCAAGGGCTTGCTTTTTTTTTTTAAATGAACTTCAGTTACCCTTGTATGTGAGCTTGATTTTTGGCATTTGTGAATGGAAGAAATGCAATTCTTTGCATTGATTTTTTTTTTCCCACCTACTTCTAGGGTTCAGAGCTTACTGGTGGCCCCAAGGTTGAATGCAGCCTTCGTCCATGTGTCCAAGATATAGGTTCCTTTAGTCATGGAAAGAAACGTTTCATTTTAACAACTGATTACCCTCTAATGGCTTTTATTTTTTCATCTCACATACGGTCACTTCACAGTGGTACGGATACAAGAAAGTGCAGATTGATTAACTGTTGATGACTAGTGACTCTCAAAGCTGTGACCGACCTAGCCAATAAGATTACTAAATGTCCACACATGAGCTAAGTGTCACAGTTTGTTCACGTCTATGGGGAAAAATGGACCGTGGTGATTTGTTGATCATTTTTGTTGCACTGTGAAAAATCGCCAGCTGGCTTTTGTAACTGTGAGTTACTTCAGTCCATATTTACAGCTGGAAAAATGTGAGTAACAAGTGTATCATCCATGGTTTCACACTTAAAAATATTTGGCTAAAAGAGAATGTGGTCACGATCAGAGGTTTACCACATGTTGCTGATGATTTTAGCCGTAGATAACACAGTGTCCGCCCTTCTCTCTTTAGATACTACTACAACAAGAGGATCCTCCACAAGACCAAGGGGAAGAGGTTCACCTACAAGTTCAACTTCAACAAACTTGTGCTGGTCAACTACCCTTTCATCGACATGGGCTCTGGTATGTACACGCTCACATTATATACCGGACTGACGCCTCACTGAACAAGTGTCTTAAGATCTGTTTCTTATTATTAAATCACATCTTAACCAGGGCTTTTTGATATTGATATCACTGAAAGCAGAAATTATTAGGCAGTGGAACCATTTTCTTTCCCTTTCCTGCCCTGGTGACATCTCTTGTTAACTGAAATTTATGGTTGTTTTTGATTACAAAAGAATAAAATTATACTTGACAGCAAGGGCATGTTCAAGCTGAGTTAGCTCAAGGACAAATAAGAAGTTTCTCGCCATCAGTGTGTCAATTTCTGAACTTTACTTTGTAATTCAGCTGCTGAAAGCTGTGACAAAAAATATAATTTCAAACAGCCAAAAATTCAAGATATTCCCAGGGACTTACTTCCATGGCATTAAAGATTAGACTAGTCAACTAATCTAAAAATAAGTAAACACACAGTCAGTCCAAATTGAGCACAGTCATAAGCATTTTGGAAAAAATATTGTGTATGTTACAAGAGCCATGTGAATTCATTTATCACACTTAACGATAACCAAATTGTATTTCAAATGCTGCTGAAATATGTGGCACTCTGCACCCTGCATTATGAACAGTGCACAGTGTCCTACCACACATGACAACAGTTTACTTTCTGTGTATTTAACATTCCGACCCGTCCCCATTTAAAAACACAAACACTTGCATGGTAACTCTTATGCATGAGTGTGCATGGAAATTGACATCTCCCTTTCTTCTCTCTCTCTCTCTCTCTCTCTCTCTCTCTCTCTCTCACACACACTCTCACACACACTCACTCACACACACACACACACACACACACAAAAACCTCACCTCCTGACGTTTTCCCTTGAGGTCAAGTGTTTAGTTATATACATAGGATATAGCTTTGTACAGTCCATGGCAGCAACAGTCATGTCTACAACAGCAAAGTCACTTTATAAACTCATTAATATCTCACTTGAAATAGTCAGTACAATAAATATTACTCTGAGTGAAGAAAGTAACGTTACGTAAGTTTGAAGAGCACAGACATCCGTATCAATCATTCATCCTGCTCTCTGTCCCACCTATACTGAGGAGACTCAGTCTGCAGGTCGGCTGCTTCAGGTACATCTTCAGATATGTGGCAAAAATACATGCATGAAACGAAACCTTCAAAAAGTAACGATAAAAGAGACAATAATGTTGGAGCTCATCAATACTACGGTCTTAAATGTTACCCTGGGTTATTGATACCCATCCCTAGCCAGTTAGCACAATAACAACACAACAAGGTGTTGAAAGAACAAATTATAATAATCATGCACTAGCGAACAATAATGCAAACAGTTACTAGCAGAGCTCAGTGGCTAAAAACCTAATCCTTAAATTGCTGATTCAACCAATAATAAACAGCCAGCAAGGGTCGACTAGTGCTTACTATGTGGGACTGATATTTTGCTCTGATTTTGTTTCAAAGTCTGTCAGAGCCTGCAGTAGTCTGCAAAGACAGCTTTTGAGAAAAGACACAGAAACTGTATATAACTGAGACTTTCAGATGTTATTGTCTCAGGAATTTTCCAGTCGGTGTGGTGGGCGACTTACCGGTTTACTTGCGAAAGATAAATCTTGTAGGTACAGACTTGGAGCAGTTTCACAGTCAGCCCTGGTCATAATCTAAAAACTAGATTTGATATAGTCAAATCATATTCATATCAAGTACGTTCAATGCTATTTTTGCAACAACAAAAAAATGCTCAGAATCAAATACTATCTTTTAAAGAAGTATGTATCCTATACACAAACTGGGGTGCAGTGTGAGTGCATGTATCTGCCTGGTTTTGTGTTTGTGTGTGTCCTCTAAGACATCAGTGTGCCACGTCCTGGTTTATCCTTCCCCTCTCTCCTCTGAAGTCGTCTCTCGTTCTGGTCCCGGCCACCCAGTGTAAACACAGCCCATATGGGAGCCTTGGATACTGGGTGACATAAGTGCAGCACGAAACTTTAATTATAGCCTCCGTGTGATGTGGCCCACACACTGACATGTTGTGATATGATGGTTTCATACGATGGTTGCACAGGCACACATGCCCACGTCAATCTGGATTGATAGGCAAGCGCAGGCTCTCACAAACATACGCATTAGAAAAACACACACACAGTTTTTTTTCCCATCGTCTCTGACACACATGGCTGTGAGATGTGTGCTGTTTTAAAAGAGAGAGAGAAAGAGAGACACGCACACACACACACACACTCAGCGGTACTGGAAAAAAACAGAGGAACCCAACCCATGTTTGTGATGGCAGTAAGAGCGACTTTTCCAATATTTAATTCTGGCACGTGCACAGATGCCAAGAATTTATTGCAGTGCCACAGTCTCTCTGGCAGCGGAGATAGAGAGGAGGGGTTGAAAGAGAAGGGAACTTGTGGCTTTGTGTAACCCAGTGTTTTCTTTCTGTGTGCCTGTGACCCTCTGGGTAAAATAGTTGGAGTTATGGGAGACATGTGACCTCCTTTACTTTTCCCTTTCTCTTCGGCTTAAAGGGTTAGTTCATAAAAAAAAAATCTAGGGCTAGTCTTCGTGCACACCGGTATATACAGGTATATTTGAAAACGTAGCTTTGTCTCCACATTTTAGGCCAGTGAAAACTGACCTTTTGTAAAACCCCACAGAGGATCAAAATGCTGTTTTCAGTGTTGATGTGTAGACAGCAAGATGGATGACACGTCTCTAATTCTCCTCACTGTACAAAAATCAAGCCACTATATTCTGGATACAGATGTTGCCATCTTGGGCTGGTGATGTCATTTGAAGCAGAGTGCCTGTGCAGAGCACAGTGCAGGGTGCCGCGGTATTGTGTTCCCACCCATACACCCACCCGACCCAATCGTGAGCAGCTCCATTAATACCGAGCACACTTATTGACACACACAGCTATCAATCATGAAGTCACACCACCCAGCAAGTGATAATCCACAAAACACACTGTCAGCAGTTTTCATTATGCCCACTTTTTACCAAAGAAAGTGCTCCCATAAAACCCGCCATGCTGACACTATGTTCCGTGAGTAATGTATATTAACTTTGACTCTGCTGCTGGACAAAAAACATTGTCAGTGTTACTGTTGATTTTCATTACTTGAGCACCATAAACAACATCCAATACACGTCCATTGATTAAAGATGAATGCAGAAATCTCAGAAACTGATATGTCACAAACCAAAACTCATCTCATACTCGACACCATTACATAAAAAGGAGAAAATACTGCATGTTCTTTTTGTAACATCCGGAGAACAGAAGTCCTAACGTAACCCCAGAGCTTGTTCCACTAGCTTATGTGACTCAGTACAGTCTCTCATTAGGTGTTCTTTGACCAAACTGTTCTGGTGACTCCCTGAGAAGAACTGCCCACTGGAGCTCCCTCGAGAATTACATACCTCCAAGAGCTTTTCTTTTCTGTATGCATTTTCTCTGCAAATAGGAATGCTAAAGTGACGTGATGGTGTTCGGTGTAGCAGCATAAATTTTTCACTGGCATGTCATAGCGATGTTTATTTCCATTGTGCCTATGTATTTCGTAAAGCCTGGACTTCACTGTTGGTCCGTTTGTCAGTGTTTTCTTACAAGCCATTGTTTGTGTTTTGTGTTGTCTGTTTATGCAGCTAATGTGTTTATAAAATGGCAGTTGCCAGTTCTGCATTGGCTCATGTGTTTGACCAGTCAGCATACACTTGCGTCTTGACTGATCAGGGTACACTCACATCACACATGGTTCTTCTTGTGCTAGAAGAGTGCTCTAAGAACTACAATCGCTCCTAGTTCTTGAGGTGAAGACACAACAAAAAGAAGTTCCTAGGACTAAAAAAAACATTCCTCCAGTTAGAAAATGCCGTTTGAGGGTTTCTTTGTCTCTAGCTCTGAAGAAATGAGGCATGTTTACGGGGGCTTAGTAAATCAGTATGTCCAGAGTTTTTGGTTTCACTTCAGCTCTCTATAAGATAATGTGCCTGGTTTCTGTCCCCAGAGTCCTTCTTTTGATTGATCTAACTCAACCCTCACCTCTCCTCCTCATAGGTCGAGTCCCCCAGAGTGCCCCTCCAGTGCCATCTGGAGGCAGCCACTTCCGTTTCCCCCCCTCCACTCCATCAGAAGTCCTTTCCTCCAGTGAGGAGCTGCGCAGCCCGGGCATGTTCAGCAGTGTGGCTCGCCGTATGGCCCGCGGCTCTGTGAGTGACTGCAGTGATGGCACCTCCACCAACTCAGAGCTGGAGGAGACCGTGGGGGCCGATGAGCGAGGTGTGGGGCCTGAGAGGGCTTACAGGGGCCTGCTTCCTCCCCGCCTGCCTCACGAGTCTCTCTTCAGGGTCTACGGTGGGGCCCCGAACCCAGCAGGGCTCGGCAGACATGGCCCCAGGGTTCACCCAGATCCTCTGTCTCCATTCCCTGTCTCCCCGCTGCCAGGCCCCGGGGGTCTTCTGGCCCCAACTCTGTCCCCGGCCCTGTCCATGACCCCCACCCCCCACCTGCCCTACACCCCTTCACCCTCCCTGTCCTCCCCCATGTTGGGTTCTCACTTCTCCTTCAACCCGGAGGACATGAAGCACTACCTGCAGGCCCACACCCAGTCCGTCTACAACTACCACCTCAGCCCCCGAGCTTTCCTCCACTACCCCAACATCATAATCCCTCAACCCCACCGCCCGACCCCAGAGAAGCCAGCCACCCATCATCTCCACGGCCCACCCCTACCGCTTGCTCATTCGCTCAGCCAGCAGCCAGGAGGCGGGGAGGAGGGGCAGCAGCACCCGTCACCGTTCAAGTTCAAGCTGCAGCCGCCGCCGCTTGGGCGCAAACAGAGAGAATCTGGGAGCTCATTGGCTGCTGCTTCTTCCTCCTCTTCCTCCAGTCAGTCCTCCTCATTCACAGGGTCTAGTCAGATAATCAACTCTGCCTTGGCTGCAGGGCCTCCGAAGATCAAGGTGAGAGTGCTAACACACACACACAGGATGTGGTGTTTTTACTCTGTGATGCTTTGTGGTTTCAGATGCAGCATGAATGACATCTTGTCAGAGTCCAAAATAAAATGTAATTATGTCAAATATTCTTCCTCTCCAGGTTGAGCCCATATCAGACATAGAGTCAGAGGAAGAGGTGGAGGTGACTGACATCAGTGAGGAGGAAGAGCTCAATCAAATTGACGAGGATGACGAAGGTCACATCTTTACCCCAACAGCTAGTCATCATCTTCATATGCTCAACAACCATCACCAAGCTAATGGGAATGGGAGCAACCTCTCTGCCCCTCCACACATTAACCCTGATGACGACCCCGATGACGACGAAGAGGTCTTCAAGACTCCTGCCACTCCTCCCATCGGCAGCGGCACCTTGGCCTTCCCTCTGATCAACTTGAAGAGTGAGCCGGGTCAGCCAGCACCCATCAGCCCCGGGGGCACGCGATGCATCCCACTCAAACTCCGCTTCAAACGTCGCTGGAGTGAAGACCAGAAGATGGAGGCGGACGGAGAGAGGGACGAGGCGGAGGACAAGAAAGTGAGGGCTGAGGGAGAGGAGGAGCTGGAGGGGAAGAGAGAGGAGACAGGCAGGAGAGTAGGGGAGACGGAGAATGGGGGAGGAAGAGGCGGAGCGGGAGGTGTTATTTTGGGGTTGATGCTGCCACCGCCTCCCACCCAGCGCAGAGCAAGCTCGGAGCTGCAGAGGGCTACAGCACAGCTGTCTCTGGAAAACACTGGCTGCTGAGCTTCAAATGCACACACAGGGGACATAGACACAAAACACGCACCTCTCTGAGTCTCGTCAACAAACGTAATAGTTTTATGTAGAACATAATACTTGGTGGTTTGTTAGCGGCAGTAGTGAACACAGGTTTTACGTGCTTACAGGGACAGTTCAACACAATCAAAAATGCATATTTTTCCTCTTACCTGTAGTGCTGTTTATCAATATAGAGTGTTTTGGTGCGAGTGTCAGTGTTGGAGATATCGGCTGTAGAGATGTCTGCCTTTCTCATATAATGGAACTAGATGGCACCTGGCTTTTTGTGCTCAAAGCGCCAAAAAAATACATAATAAAAACTCTTGTAGGAACTACATTATTTTTACCAAACTACACCTGACAACCATATCACTCCCTGGAAAGAGGTTGCATCTACTGCTAGCTCACGGAAGAAAATAGTTCCTACATGAAAACTGCTCACGACAAGGTGGGAGGATTATCTTGTCAACTGGGTCATAATTTCTGGAAAGAGACACTTTGAGTACCACAAGCCAAGTGCTACCTAGTTCCATTATATTGGAGAGAAGGCAGACATCTCTACAACCGATATCTCCAACACTCAGCAGCTCACATCAAAGGACTGATAGACTGATAAATAGCACTACAGGTAAGAGACAAAATATGTGTTTATGATGCTGTGGTGAGCTGTTCCTTCAAAGGTGAAGAATGGAGACAGTAGCTAAAAGGTGATTACATGAACACACTTTAAAGTTGTCAGGATATGTGTATGTATCATATGAGAGAAATTGTTTTTTTGTGCATTAATTAAAGGAGCTATTTGGCACTTTTTACTGACCTCATAGCCTCACAAGCTCCTTAAATGACAAAATATAATTTCACCTGCATATGTTACATTTGCATGCTGACATGGTAGTAAAGAACAAGATGATGGTGTTAGCATGATTTCCTCCCTGTTCCTTTGTTCCCTCCTGTGGTCAGTACTGTCAGCAAGCAGCCACTAGACATTATGTGAAACCATAAAGCATAGATGTGTCTGTGCAGCCTCTGATGCACTGAGAGGCATGACACCTTTGTGCCCCTGGTACTCCATCAAACATGAACACAGCAGGTAGTATTTTTGCTGGGACTCACAACATTAGGAGGAACTTACTGTGTATATTGACTCATGACCCATTTTTAACACCAGAGTCCTACAGAGAGGGAGTCTACTCTTAATATCTCTTAGGAATTGCACACTTCAATGCCTCCTCGCCCTCACAGCGCCAGTTAAATCCACCAGGGATCACCTCACATCACACCTGTGCCCCGATTATGTCTTTTAATGGGTCTATTTGTTCGTCTGGTGCAGTGAAACGAATCGCAGTCACCCTAAAGAGTACAAAGGCAGCCTGAATTGTACAGCAGTAGATTTTCTCACCCACATCTGCTTCACTTGAAAGTAGTGATCCCTCCCTCCTTTTTCTCCCCCATCTCTCATCTGTACTCAACCATAACGAGATGGACAGATCCTAATGTTACTAAAAACACTTAAAAAAACCCTGATAGAGATTACAGAAGTGCCTCTCTGTCTGCACCCATCACCAAGCAGTCGTTTACAAGATGGAGGGCAGTGAGGGGAAGGAAGAAATGCTCCGCTGGATCCTACAGACTGAAGAGGGTAATTAGAAAGAGCTCTCCAATCACAGTCTTTTCTCCAGGAAGCAACTCGGACGCTATGAGACTGCATCAGGGCCAGACTGAGTGCTCTCCTCATCCTCAGCTCATTCACTACAGTGTATAAAGACATGAAATGAGGAGTGGGATTGTACATCTTGAGGACAAGTCAAACTAAACCGGAGTGGGAGAGGAAGACTGTGACCTCCCGACCTCTGACCCGCCACACAGGACGTTTGTTAGCCAGCACATGGTTTCCACTGTACAGAGAAAAAAACACCTCAGAGGAAAGAGCCGGATCCTTCTCTCCGTACTCTCTTCACTTGTTGAGGACATGAGGAAGCAGCTCCTAGAAAGGCTGTAATTACAGACACACTTGTTTCTGAATGTGTGTGCGTGGACCCAAAGCTGGCGTAAACATCACCGTGCCCTCGAGGACAGAAAGGGCGTCCCGACTTTCTGTGTCCCTCCGTGACTTTGCACAGTCTTTGAGGGGTTTTGGAGGTTTGAGGGCATTTGTAGTGTTTTCTCCCTCTAACAAACAACAGCTCTCCTCTGTATTCCCCCCGTTTGTTCTTTACAGACTGTATTCTTTCTGTCAAAGGAGGCGTGTGCCTCGCAATGATATGGACAGTATTTTAGGGCATTTGCAGTGATCTGAGGATTTTCTGTATTTTGCAGAGAACAGCCGAATCTGTTCACATGACATTTTGAGAAGCGACAATTAACTTGCTTTGTCTACAGGGGGGAAATTGGGAGCAATGTAATGAATGTCGAGCATCAAGGTAAACTCAGGCAAACCTTCAACTGAGATATCGAGAAACAAACTTATTTTTATGACATTTTATTCATATAGTTTTAAAAGGACAAAAAAGAGCATTGCACCCATGTTAACGAACAAACAATTCCAAATAAGATTGTGCCTTTATTAAGCCAACGAGTTTTTAGAGTTACCCCCAGCAAAATATTTTATCACTCACTCACAGTACCACCATGCCTTCTGTTTTTTTGTAAAAGAGAGATACAGAATAAGTAAATCTACACATATATATTTTATTCAAATATATATTGAATTCAAATATTATATTTCAATATGGTCATTTGATACAAATCAGGAAAATCCTACTATTTTTAATGGTAAAGATATGTATATATTCTAATGGGCATATTATTACCAGTATAATTCAGCCTTTGCCTTCTCACCCTTGCCTTCTCTTGACCGTTGAGCTGCAGTGACAAAGGCCCAATGGTGTCAGAGTTTTATATTTATATTGTTAAAGTGAAAAACAAAACAAAAAAAAAAACAACAGTTATTGTGTGTTCAGGGGACGGAGGGTGTGACGGGACAAGGGTCAAAGAGCAAGCAGAAACGTTTAAGCAGATCTGGGTCAATTCACGTTTATCTTGTTCGTGGGCATGTTTGTTTTAACATCCCCAGAGTAGAGCTGCAACTATTAATAGATTAGTTGTCAAAAACTGTCTCATTCCAACTTCTGAAAAGTGAAAATGTTCTGGTTTCCTCACTCCTTTATAACAGTGAACTGAATATCTATATGTGTTGTGGATAAAGCAAGATATTTGAAGATGTCATCTCGGTCCTTGGGAAACATTGATCAACATTTTTCACTATCTTCTGACACTTTATAGGCCAAACAATGATTAACCATAAATCTGTTAACCGCCGCCAATATTTTTGACCAGTTCCGTGTGTCAGTCTATCGGTTAAATTTGCTGCCCCTCAGTTTATCGTACTGTGCATCAACGGGGTCTCTGTAAGGAGCTAGCTTGCGCTGTCACTCATTCAGTGATTAGCGTCTCGACCTCACAGACGTGGTAGCCATCCTCTGGTCTCCCCCCAGGTCACCCTGGTGAGAAAATTGCTCATTTTTTAGCTTTAGCATTGTTAGCAGTGTCAGCACAGTTAGTGGTGTTAACAGAGTTAACAGTGCTATAAGGGTTTTGCAGGTCAAAATTAAGCTGCTTACTCAACACAACAACCTGAGGGGAGACCAGAGGGTGGCTACCGTGTTTTTCACGTGTCCCACCACCTGGACAGCGTTACTGGCAGTAATCTTCCAATGAGCGGTGCTGCTAGCTAGCTCCCCCCAGACCCAGTTGGTGCGCAGTGCAGAGCTACCAATGCTAACGTTAGCTAACAAGTGGAGACAAGAGGCTAATGGAAAATTTTAAAAAGCAAGACATTTACGTCTCAGAACATGATAATTAGACCACCAAATAGATAGCACCTTGACTGCAGCACTAAAGCTAACTGAGTCAATGGAGCACCAGATTAAAAGGAAAGCCCTCTTGTATTTCACATCATTGTCTTTTACCCATAACTTATTTGATGGGTGTCAGGGTATTGACAGCTAAATTTACAGAAACAGACATCCCTACAAACAGCTAATGGAATACTCAAGAAAATACTCCACAGAATAATTGACAGTGGAAACAATCATTAGTTGCAGCTCTGCCCAGGAGTAGCAAAGAGGCAGGTTAACCACATCAGCACACAGAGAGGTGAATTAAATTCACCCCACCTGCCTCCATCTGAAACATCTAGCAGCCATGGTTTGACCCCGATTTGCTTAAAAACCATGGAGGCGCAGGTTGTAACAGGAGCTGGTGACAGACTCGGGTGTTTAGCAGGACCGCAGCTGCCGATGCGATTGGACTTTGGTTTGAGTGTGGACTGTGGACTCAAGTGGCTTTATGTTAACCGAGTGTGTCTCTGTGTGTGTGTGTAGGGGCTGGTCTGAACCCTGCCCATACACACACACACACACACACACACACACCGTCCTGGTTAAAGTGAGGCTTTACTGTGGCTAGAATAAAGGGAAACATGACATCACACGTGACATCAGACGCCCCCACAGTCTCTCTGGAGTAGACGGCAAACCATAGAAACTACACACATTTACACACAAACACACACACACAGAGGAAATGGCATCACAAAACCTCAGAGCAGAGTGGAGAGAGAGGGACTTCCCATAACCTGACTCGCACATTCTGCGTGGTGTGTACGTGTACTTGTGTATGTGGATGTGTGGTTTCTATGGTTATGCCATCCACACAAACACAAACTATTACACACAGCCTAGTGAAGACCAGCCATATGAAGTGTCGGCTCGGGTTATTATTTAGTCCCAGTATTCTTGACCGGATTGTCCAACCAGCTCCAGTCTTGTGTGTATGTCATTTTGAAAAGGTTATTTTTCTTCAGCAGGCACAAAAAACTTTTACATCTATCCTTCCAATGTGTTTAAAATGTTTGAATCAGCATTAAAAAGGGTCAAACCTCTGGTCACTGCTGAAAGTGTCAGCAGAACAATAAAACATTTTAGGGAACTTGAAGGATAGCTGCATCAGTGTAACAGTGTCTGACAAAGAAGAATAAAGAACACTGAGCTGTACCTGAACCGTTGCACCTGTGCTGCCTTTACCTGTCGTGGCTTCAAAAACAAAACACAAGAGATTAACTGTTTCCCCAGCGGGTGGATATTTGCAACCCTTGGATTTCATTGATGCTGTTCTTATCATTTTCTTCTGTATTTTTTCAGACATATTACTGTTACTCCTGTAATTATTATATTATTAACTATTTTTGATTATTTTGTACCCTCTTGCCCATGGCCTGCTCTCTTCTCCATGACTTCCTGGTTTTCTGTGAGTTTTCGTTCCTGTTTGCATTCTTTCCCATAAACTTCAACTAGTTGGCTTCAGTGCAGTCTTTTGTTGTTTTTTTTCAGTCATGCTAATTTTGTAACCACGTTACCATGGACAAGAGGAGGGTCACTTATTCCCCACACGATATACAGCAGGGGAAGAAACAAATGTTTTCCTTTTTTTTTTTTTTTTTGATGTTGTATATATATTTTTCCCATTTTGGAGGATTCTGTAAGAAAAGAGAGCTTTGTACTGTTTAACCATTGTATTATTTGAAATGCGTTCCCCTGTCCTCTCTCTGGTTGTCTCTGTCTCTCCTCTCACGACCACCTCGACGGTGAGCTGTCACTCCAGAGGGGAGACGAAGACCTTTTGTTTTTATCACGGAGGAACCACCTGTACTTCAGTTTCTCTTTTATCTGTTCATCTTCATTTGTAATTAAACAATAATCAGGGTTCATTAAAAAAGGTAAAAATGGACGCCAGTTTCTTTCTTTAATTCTTTGACTCGCTCACTTTCTTCTACTTTCTTCTAATATTATTATAGGTTAAGCTAATTATAACCAATTATAACCCAGAATTTTGATATACATGCATCTGAAATGGGTCATTCTGCAGAATGATTACTTTTTACTTTTGGTACTTACTGTATATTTTGATGATAACACTTTTGTACTTTTACTTAAAGGGTTACTTGACCAATCATCAGCCAGCTTTGTATCATAACAATGTGAGTAGCATGTGCAACTGAACTGTGGTTAACTTGGCTCCATCTTACGAGTGCTCGACTCCGTGCTCATCTCCCAACGTAAATATACGCGTCATCCGGTGGATTTTCGCAGGCTCTAGGGCGGTTGCTTAAATTACAAATTGTGCTTCCGCATTTTCGTTTTCCCGCCACCACAGACACAGAGTATAGAGGCAGATTGAGCGAGACAGCTGCCCCTCTCTTTTGCTCTTGCTCTCTTAAAGTCGGATCAAACTGTAAAACTAAGCTAAAAACCAAGATTTTGTCACTGTCCTGTATATTTCTCACCTAAAATGTCCTCAGAAATATGTTTTTGTGCTCTAACTGTAATTCAAGACTTTGTCGCCAAAAGGTTTCCCTTGTTAAAACCATGGTTGAGAACTGGATACAGTGGAGGCGTTGCCCCATTCATTTCTATGGAAGTTTCTTAGTGACGCATGAAGCCAAAAAAGTTTAACGTCCTGCTTGGGCCCATAGAGCAAGCACTTTTGCAAGCTGAGCAGATAACTTCCGGTTAGCCCTCTGAATAACTTGAATGGGGATCAAATGATGTAATTGCGCAGCTCTTCTAGACTTTCCACGTTTTAAGGCTGAATGGATCAAATTCAGTCATTTTGTGAAGGTTGTGATGCTCAAAAAAAGATTTACTCACTGATTTACAGACGGCTCTCCCCCAATGTAGGTTTACGGGCAGAGGTCCTCTGGGGGCCCTATAGCATCATGTGACAGACTCGGAAATTGTAATGTCACAGTTTGGTCATTCTGTCAAATTTCGCTTCAAAGCGTGGTGCACGTAACAAATGACGTAATAACAGTCAATGGAAACCAAATTTATCAACCCACTGAGAGCTAGATTAAAAATCCCATCAAAAGTCAAAGTGAAAAATTGAAATCACAGGCTGATCAGACTTGTGTGAATTTTATCACGGCATTTCATGATGTGATTCAGTAGTGTGTATGGCCCCATGTGCCTGTATACATTCTGGACAATGTCTGGACATGTTCCTGTTGAGTCAGTGGATGGTGTCCTGGAGAATCTCGTCCTAGACCTGGATCAGGGCGTCAGTGAGCTCCTGGACACAGTCTGTGGCAGTTCCTAGCTGTATCAGATGCACCAATACATAACATCCCATAGGTGCTCAATTGGATTTAGGTCAGGGGAATGAGAGGGCCAGTCAATCCAGGAACTGCCTACACTCTGGCCACATGAGGCCGGGCATTGTCCTGCACCAGGAGGAACCCAGGGCCCACTGCACCAGAGTAAGGTCTGACAATCACTCTGAGGTTTTCATCCCGCCACCTAACTGCGGTTAGGGTATCGTTAGCTATGACATGGAGGTCTGTGAGACCCTCCAAGGATACGCCTCCCCAGACCATCACCAAGCCACTGCCAAACTGGTCATGCTGGATGATGTTACAGGCAGCATCATGTTCACTACAACTCTTTCACACCTGTCACATGCTCAGTGTGAACCTGCTCTCATCTGTGAAGAGACAGGGACTCAAGTGGTGGACCTGCCAATTCTGGTGTTCTCTGGTGAACGTCAATCAAGCTGCACGATAATGAGCTGTGAGCACAGGTCTCGCTAGAGGATGTCGGCAGGTCAGGGTGTCTGACAGTTTGGTCAGAAACATGCACACTAGTGGCCTGCTGGAGGTCATATTGTAGGGCTCTGGCAGTGCTCCTCCGCAGACAGATACCGGTCCTGCTGCTGCGTTGATGCCCTTCTACGGCCCTGTCCAGCTCTCCTTTTGTAACAGCTGGTCTCCTGGTATCTCCTCCACGCTCTTGGGACTGTGCTGGGAGACACAGCAAACCTTCTTGTGACAGCACATATGGATGTGCCATCCTGGAGGAGCTGGACTATCTGTGCGCCCTGACTGGGCTGCAGGTACCGCGTCATGCTACCAGTAGTGACAAGGACACTAGCAGAACCCAAAACTAGAGAAGAATCAGTCAGGAAGGATAAGGAGAGAGCAACTGTCTGTGGACACCACATGTAAAACTATTCCCTTTTTGGGGGTTGTCTTGCTTTCTTGATTTCTTTGAGCAGTGTACAATAGAATGTTTACATATATAAACAATTTGTGGTCCTTATTATGGACTTTTTCAATACTTACAGAACAGTTCATTCTCACCCATAACGTTTTTTGCACAAAAATATTCTGGCCAAAGGCCGGCCGCAGACACCTCAGCGAAATTAATCAGTCGTCCCCATGTTCTATGATACTACACCAGCTGTTGAGCCTTTCAGTAAGCGAGACCAGATTTCACTGTGCATACTGTTACTTTTCCTGTTTTCTCTGGTCATGTAGCACCTATTTCAAAAGTATTTGTGTCGCATAGACAGCCCAGTTTTATCAAAAGACCATCTTTCCATCAGTGACATAATTCTTTAGAAAAGATTCTTACTTGCACCATAGTATTGCTGCTTAACTAAAAGTTCTGAATACCTCTTCCACCTCTGCGCTCATCATTTCTTCCTACAAGCTTCATCTGAGAAAAAAATTGGAAAAAATAACTCATAGTCTTCTTCATGGTTTTCAACCCACTAGCGGGTGTTACTTTCACTTTTAAGGTGCATTATACTGACTCATGATGACATTAAATTGTTAACTGTAACAACCCCACTTTGTTTTTTAGTTCAGTCAGGAACACTTTTGTCAAAGAAAACCTCATTTCCATTTGCAGTATTTTATTTAGCAGTATGGCTCTGTTCTGGGGCCACTCTGCCTTTCCTCGGGCCTACGCAGAAAGCCTCTTCCACGCGCCTACGTGGAGAGAGCACACCTCTCCGCCCTTCCACACACCCACGGGTAAGGCCTTGAGGCAAACACAGCACACCTCTCTGCCCTTCCGCAGGCATACGAGGAAAGCCTGAGGCAGAGAGAGCAAACCTTCCTGCCCTTCCATGCGCCTACATGGAAAGCTGAAGACGGGAGAGCAGCAGCAAAGACCCCCCTGGAACAGAACAGAGCAGCTGATGCTGGTAAGTCAGATACAACATGAAAAGGAGGAGTGGGGTGGAGGTAGGCCAGAGCAGTTTAAATAAGACGCCCTGAACGAGATTCGCTAATCGTTTTAGAGAAAGGAATCGTGATGTATCAGCTGACTCCCTTCCATCAATAGCTGCTCCATCAGTTGATTGAGCTGTTTGAGATCAGTTGATGTATCTGGGATGTGAGCTGAGCTTGACATCATGTGAGAGCACCAGCTGTTCAAGCAGATATGTAATGAAAGGTTGCCACACACTGCTAAAATAATCCATAGGTCTTCGTACAGCAAACCTCATCTTTCCTAGCTTAAAAAATTGTAAATCTAATTTTTAACTAATTTGATAATAAATTAATCGTTAAAGTTTGTTACTTTTTCAAGCAAAAATGTCAAATACTTTCCTGTTCTGGCCTGTCTTTTGTAACGATTTGCTGCTTTTCTTTGTCTTAGGTCATGATGAACTGAGTATTTGGGGGGTTTGGTCTGTTAGTCAGGCTAACAAGCTATTTCAAGATGTCACATTGGGCCTCAGGGTTTTTGTTTTATCTTTTCCTTACACTTTATAGGCCAAACAATTATTATTATTACTAAACAGTGACATTAATTGTTAGTCTAAGCCCTAATTAGTCACCCAGAGGAGAATTTGGGCTTTGTTGTCAGTTGTTCTGTTGGAAAAAAAAAAAAAAAAAGTTCACACACACACGCACATTGGCCATCTTGTATTATTGAGTCAGATCTCCTTCCTTTATGCTGGTGGTTTTGTATTCAACAACCTGCATCCTCGTCGTGCCAGCCCGCCTCTCTGTCTCTCTCTGAACGCTTCATGACTCAAGTCATGTCAACAACGAGTCAAGTACTTTGTACTTGTCAAAGTCCTGGCACATTTTATGAAAGAAAAGCCATGCAGGGATAAGCTTTCTCACTAAGCTCACAATAGGCCCGTGATGGATTTTTTCTCTTTTACTTTTTGTCCCCGTCTGGGAGACAGCTGCAACAAAAAGACCTTGACGGGAGGGATTTGGTTATGACAATAGGAATGATTCAGGAGGAAGAACAGATGTTTGTGTGAGGAAGACCTTGTTACTTTTAGTTCAGGTGCAGGAAAGTATTTGGGAGAGATTGGTGGTCTTTGTTTAAAATAGAGTTTTTATTGTGTATAACATATATAATATAACATGTAAAATTACTCTAATTTTCATTCATGTTTTGTCACCAGATTTAGAGCATTTTCCAGATGTTGGTGAGTACAGCAGCAGGGTAAATATGCTTCAGTTCTTAGACTGTCAGTATTAGTTCTGATTGCCCCGACAAAATCCCTCAGAACTTAAATAATTATGATGCTAATTGTGTCCCAGATGACACCTCGGCGGTCCACCCACCTCATGTTTTTACTTCTGCCGAAATGGAAGTTTTAATTACTCACCAGACTGGCAAATCTCTTCCATACACGACGTGGGTTTATCTTCTGCTTCAGCTCATGATTTGAATCAGACTCATGATTGTGCCCCCTCTGTGGGTGCTGGTTGCTCTGTGGCCCTGGTGTCTGTTTGATTAGAAGGCCAGAATTTGTGCTCTAGGGTTTGATTTTTAAGGCTGGCATTTAGATGTGCCGATAATTGTGATGATTTTTTTTTGTGTGTGTGTCTTTAAAGATGTATAGGGATTGCAATTAAAGCTTTTTTTGTCGTTGATAAAAATCAACTAATCATTTTGGTCAATGAAATGTTAGGAAGTAGTGAAAAATTCCCAGGAAACAAATATGTTAACCCCCAAAAGACATTCAGTTTAGGGACTGTACTTCATTTATCAAAGGAGGGGGCTGGCTAGGGGGTGACTGTTTTTTTATTTTATTGTTTGTTTGTTTTATCTTGACACATCCGAAGTCACAATCATTTTTCCTTGAGCCTCTGAGTGAGTGGGAGAAAATGCATGACCCTCCCTCCTTCATAAATATTCAATTTTTAAAATATTCACACCAAATGTAGATATTGGAGCCAAAACAAACAGTGAATCTTAAGCAAAATGCAAATCCTCCTTATAAATCATATCATTACAGTGTGTGTACAGAGTGTATGTGCATGACCTGTCATTGGTCCTACCACACTACACCAACAAAATTTAATGAGCCCACACGTCTCACACACACATGCACATTCTTTTTTGTTACAGGATCTGGTTAGTGCACACTGTTGGCAAAATATTAAATGAGACATGTAGAATAAAGTGTGTTTGATGACTGAAGCCTTGGTCACACATGTTGAGTCCATGAATTCATTGGAAATTTCCTATGCTAATTTCTGTTTGTCCAGTTTCTGGCTGTGATAAATGGTGTACGTTTCACCATTTGTAAAGAAATGTCTTCTCAACACATCCTCATCCCGAGTCGTCCCATATTGCTGCTTTGTCAGTGGACGTTCACGTCTACATATCACATGCTAGGTGTGATCCTGCATCTGCTGCCCACGTTCGAGGACACTGCAACCAACGCCAGGACGTCAACAAAAGCATTTGGTGAGGTTTAGGCAACAAAAACTCCTTGGTTAGGGTTAGAAAAAAACATCATGGTTTGGCCACACATTCCTATGGGAAGAGAACACTGGGTGAATGTCCAAGGTTTGTTGGACTCATCCACACAAGGCACACAGAAGGCCTTCCTAGCTCCTCATATGATGTCGTTACTGGCAGGGTTTCAAACTGACGCCATCCTGTTGTGTATCATACTGCTGCATCAGGTGCTGTCCGTCTGACCAGCAGTGTGTCATTATACCGCGAAAGGTGGCTTTTGGCGAAGTCATTGACAAGGTGGCAGTATTTAACGACTTTGGAATGGGAACGGACTGGTCTTTCATATCTACCAGCAGGATTTAATAATACTAAATGCATCCCCCACCCTCCAACAGTCCCTTACAGCAACACAAGAACAGCAAACCCTACATTTGAGAGGCTTGGCCCAGTGAATTCTAGCTTTAAAATGATTTCAATGATAATCTGTTGTGATAGTAGCTGCCAGCTCCAGCCAAACATCACAGGTTTACATATATAACAATAGTAAACATATATAACATATATATGCCGCTTGTATTTGACCACAAATTCTCCTCAGATGAGTCTTAGCTGCAGCTTAATATGTGAGACTAAATAATGACATACAAAAAGGTTAACCCAAATCTCATTCATACTTCATGATGGAAGAAGTGCTCAGGTCTTTGTAGAAAGTTAAATGAGGTGTTCTTATGGTTCCTGTCTATATATATAGCAATCACGAGACAACCTTTTAAGTGTTAAAGCGTAACTAAACCCTACTTTTAAACTGAAAACCCAGTGTACGTGTAGCGACTGCTGGAGCAGCTGGTTTCTCTCCTGGTGACTTCATTCTGAATCTCTGGCTCCCCCTGCTGCGCGTTCACAGTAGTACATGTTCTAGTGCACCTTTCACTGCAGCGGCTCTGCAAACTCTCGCGAGACTTGTCGGTAAATCTTGGGATGGCATATGAAACCATAATGGCTCCGTAATTAGAGTGTTTGCCTGAAGTTTGTTTACATAAAAATGTAAACACACATTTATGTCTAGACTGCTGTGTCCTGCTTGGAAACTTGCTCTCACAGTACGGTCTTCATTAGGTCAGGCTGTTAAATCATCAATTTAAATAACGTGATTTTGGCAGGATATATAAGAAGGATATAACATTGCGATTTGAACTTTTATTATTATTATTATTATTATTAAACAATTAATTACTTAACTTATTTATTTTATTTCATTTTTTACACTCTCAAAACTGAAGCAGGTGTTTACTGTAGTTCGGAAACAGGGCAACAGTCTGGCCTTGGTCTTCATCCGTAAAACTAAAGCAGTGGTGTAATGTCACAAAGAAGCTACATATACTCAAATACTTCAGTGCAGTTTGAAGTAAGCCTACCTGTACTTACGGCAATATTTTATTCATTCTGCCACTACTCTGTTACACTACATTTCAGAGGGCAATATTGTACTTATAACTCCACTGCAATTACGGTTACTTTAACATTTAAATATTTTTGAACACAAAAAAACTTGAAATTGTGTAAGCACGGTGATAGATTAGTCAATTAATCGATTGGCAGAAAATTAATTGACACATTATTTTGATCATGGAGAAGATAATCAGATGAATCCATGATGAAAATAACGACCAATTGCAGGGCAGTAAAATCATGCTTTTACATAATGCACGAGTTATAATGGTCTAATTATATATATTAGTGACTAGTATGCTAGATAGTATAGGAGTACTTGTAATACTTGAATACTACTACTTTTTTAACTAACTTTTTTTTTTTTTTTTTTAAAGTATTATTAGGTCTACTTTTTAAAGGATCTGAGTGCTTCCTCCACCAGCTAAAAAACTACAAATCCCAGACATTACAATTGAACGGTTGCAAGGCAACCAGTGGAGACTCCCCTTCTGCTTTCAATGTTAACCAAGATATGAGCGGGATTTAGCTAACCTCCGTAAAAAGGTGAGATATAACTTTTACACTCTGGTTTTTGTACTCATTAAGCAAACCAGATATACTTTATAAATGAGTTAATTTTGCAAGTGCCAGGCTCATGTTGTTACCAGGACAGAGCCAGGCTGGCTGTTTCCTACCATCTCCCGTCTTTATGCTAACCCAAGCGCAGCAAAACTAAGCTAAGATAAGCTAACCTGCTGCTGGCTGTAATGTTAGCTGTTTACCACACAGACAAAAGTGGTGTTAATCTTCTTATTTTTATTTACTCTTTATTTCCACGAATTTAAAGCTATTTATTTTATGTGTGAAAAATGTAATATTTTCCCACTTTATATGGAGGCTTAAGATATTTTTTACTTTGTTTGACCCTGCATTATGAGTTAGGTATGATGTCAGTGTCAAATGTCACAGTCAGTGCGTTTAACTTATCCCAGTTATGGTCATATTCAGGATATGGTTACATAAGCATAGAGAAAGCTGGTTCTTCATATTCCCCATGTACAACCTGGTTTCTTTCAAATTACTCCAGCTAGCATATTTGGGTTTCTCATAAACCAAATATGGTGTTTACACGCTCAAACACGTGGACAGGATACTCCTGATCATAAATGGGTTATTCATGTCCATGTAAAAGTACACAGATCTTTTAAAATAGCCTGCTACCACTGTAAAAAAGGTAAAAGTGCTGCATTCACACTCTTACTTAAATAAACTGAAAAAAGTAGCTACTACCATCAACATATACCTAAAGTACCAAGAGCCTTATTATGTAAAGTAGCCCATTTCAGAATTGTATATGTTGTATTTATGGGTTTATTTTAATGCATGAATGTGACCATCACTATTATGTTGCAGCTGGTAAAGGTGGAGCTCATTTTGATGATGAGCTAAAATAATGTATCATTAGTTATTAGTTGATTTTTATTTTGTATTAATAATATAAATTCGCAATGTAACTTAAACTGTCAAGTAAATGTAATTGAGTAAAAAGTACAATGTTCGCTTCCAAAATTCAGTGGAGTAAAAGTATAAAGTAGCATTAAATGGAAATACTCAAGTAAAGTCAGTCAGCATTGTACTTAACTACAGTATTCGTGTAAATGTATTTAGTTACATCACACCGCTGGCTAAATGTTATTCATTTATCAGCTATCTGACCCATGACTGACTGCAGCACCACCTCTCCCTGTGTTCATATTTTTTAAATAATTTTTAATTTTATTCCAGTATTTGTTTCATCTCTCAACCACCAGCTCTCATCCTCCCAAACGCCCCCCCCCCCCCCCCCCCCCCCCCCCAATCTGATTTGAAGCATTCATCGGCTGCTGATCTCAACAGGGGATGGGCTGTATTAATAGGAGGCTGACTGACGGGCTGTTTGGCGTCCAGCGGAGAGGGATTGTTGTCTGGCTGTGGGGACGTGGTCAGAGGTCACAGTCCAGAGAGCCAGAGACAGAAACCAGATCACAACAGAAGGCTAATTATCATGCATTGTTACCGGGCTCCTGCTGGGACTCCGCCTGCACTTTCACCAGCAGGTCACAGTGAAAACTCTGGACCTCCAACATTTACAACACATGGTGAGATACATGAGTAATATAGCATTTCTTATTACATGAGTTATGTGCTGACTATGTGTTTGTGTGTATGAGTGTGAAGGGTAGACTACATGTAACTTCTTAAAAAAAAAGACAGTCTCTCAAATTATTTTATAAAGATGTAATCAGATTGAAAATGGTAAACTAATTTAAACAAATATATTGTGTTTTATATTGAATATATATTAAATGAAAATCTATTTTAAGCAATTGTGAAAGAAATCATAATAATTATCTGTTATTTAAAAATTAACAAATGAATGCAGATTTTTGCACTGCTACATCTGATCATTTTCCGACTAAATTAGAGCGAATAAATCAAATACATACTTGTTTGTTGTTTTTTTAATGAGTTGTTTTTTTCACCCCTGAAAATCATCTATACCACTTATTTGGATTTTATTTATGTATTTATTTTATGTGATATAAGTTCCCCTCATTCAGATCCATACTTAAAAATGGGTAACAAAGTGATCTTAAAGGGATAGTTTGGATCTTTTGAAGTGGGGCTGTATGAAGTACTTATCCACAGTCAGTGTATTACACACAGTGGATGTCCGTCGGCTTGTCCCAAGTTTGATGAAGCGTCAGTAGTACCGACATGAAAGTTAAGCAATGTATTGCTATGGACGGGGACAGCAGCAAAACATATTTTAACCACTTAAAAAAAGGAACCACCTTAAAAAATCAATAACAGTTTGAGAGTATTTTCACCACTTTATCTTTCCACAAGTCAGCCTGTTCCAGCGGGGAGGTCATTAACGACCTCAGTTCGCCATCTGTGCTTTCGTCAAAGCCACCAGACTCCACTGACAAAAGCAATTTTTTAAATTTTGGCTCGCTAAACACGGGAGCTGCTGGTCTACTACTGCCTCAAACAGTAGGCTTGTTTGTGACTGATCAAGGCAGCAGTAGACCAACAGCTCATGCTCAGAGATGCTTCATCGCTATTTTTGCTCAATGGAGTCTGGCTTTGAGGAGAGCATATAATGGCTTCAGTTCCCCTTCATAAGTCGCTGAAGGCGAGGTAAAGCGGTGAAATTAGTGAAAATATAGCATACACTTAGACTGATTATTTTAGGTGGCTAAAATATATTTTGATGCTGCCCCCGTCACAACAATACATTTTTTGTCTGGCCTGCTTCTTCAAACTAGGGACAGGCTGACCAATATCTACACAAGGTAAAACACTGACTATGGATAAGTACTTCATACAGTCCCACTTCAAGTATCACTTGAAGCTCAGTTGTTAGGTTTAATCAGTTATACATCTCTCCTTTTTTCCCCTGATATATTAGTTAATGTGAAGGTGATTCACTTTGTTAAGAACTAACCTTTTATTTTATATTATCTCTCCTTTTTCTTTCCATTTTCTATTCAATTACAGCAACTTCCACTGAATGATTGGAGTCGATATATTACGCCCACAATTGTTGACTCAGAGGTTATGAACCTGGTAAGGATTCAATTAATGAAGTTGATAATAACATATAGAAAAAGAAGGTGACTTTTTAACACCAGAATAAAAGTTTCCTGAAACACAGAACTCACTGAAGACAGGCAGACTTAGTGCCTTAGCAGGTAGCCAGCCAGTCAGTCAGTCAGTCAGTCAGTATGCGTGGAGGATTACAGGCTGTCAGTTGAGTACTTGTGCAGCAGCAGGCGTGTGAGTGTATTTCTGGAGGCAGATTGTCCTCGCGGCTCAGCGAGCCGGCAGAGCAGCCTCCTCAGTAATAAGGATTCATTATCTGTGGGAGTCACGAGCAGAGAGAGCGTCCACTAGCTGCTTCTGGATCTGTTGCCTCATCAGTATGTTCTCACCTGACTGTTCTCAACCCTGAGAGCTCCGCAGAATACCTGGAGGGATCGAAGTTTAGCTCAATAACACTTAGTCATGAGCAGTGAGCCTACATGTAATAGACTGGACCGGTCACCGATCAATCTCAAAACCAAACTAAGCACAAAACAAGAAAATAACATCCTGAAATGGTTTCAAATATCAGACATTATGATTTAAGGGCTTCTAGAGATACTTGTCTTTAAATATATCATTATTGACTATATATTTCAAATGATTAAATATCTTTATTATAAAACCTCTTAGAAGTTACCTCCATTTATTTATGAAGTGCAAACTGGCTGCAAATCTAAAATATCAGCTGAAAATGAACAAAGTTCTAGTTTCAAGCTCTTATTTCTCTGTGTAGCTGACATGTATCAGGTATATCAGTTTAACTATTTCTAATAGCTGTAGTCATGATGACAGTGTCACACAACTAACAAAAATCAGGATCATCCAAGTTCACTGGCTCATGCAGGTCAGGGCATTTTAGTTTTAGGATATAGTGCCATCTACTGAGTAACAGAGACTGCTGCAGATATTTTTGAATGAGTAAATCTGAACAAGAGACCAGACTGAATGAAAAGGGCTCCCCACACTTAAAAAAAGAAAAAGATCCCACCATGTCTAACTAATCTATCAGCTTTAGCGCCTTTATTTTGAAGTATTTTGGATCAGGTTAGTGCTTTTCTGGAGACTGGCAAGGAGATCAGAAAGTGCAAATATAATCAGTAAAACAGTTTGAGACTAAAGATACAAATAAATAAAAGTGAAATAATAAATAAATTATAATAAAAAGTAGATAAAAGGCAATAACAACAGATCAAGAGCAGGAAAGTAAAGAAGAGCGTGACGCTGTTTTCCTGCAGCCATCTGATGACGTGCAACAGGTGGAAAAGTTCAACATTCATTTGAATAAGAACTAACATGAAATTTGCATAAATGTTTCCTTGGGGGCTTTAACTGCTTATTTTTCAGTCATGTTGGAAGAGGACAATCATGTCTGAAAAACAATGTTTGCATATGAGAGAAACAGTGAGGAAGTATTATTGCACTGCAGAGGAAGAGGGCTTTTTTTAAGTGGTTACAAAATAGTTGGGGTATCAATGACTCAGGTCAAGTCAGTTTTATTTAGATAGCCCAATGTCACAAAATCACAAACTTGCCCCAAGCATATGTCAGCGCCTGTCCTCAGAACCACGCTTTTTCCCAGAGGATGAAGATCCAGATCCAACATGAGCCTGGTTGGATCACTGAGCAGGCCTATCAGGCCGAGGCCCAAGGGTTCAGGAGGCCCCTAAACCAGAGTCTCTGCGTGAGGTTGCTGTTATTAATTTTGCATTTCTTGTTTCATAGTCAAAGGGTTTAGTCATTCATGTCAGTAACAGCACCCCAAATGTCCTCATCAAAAACTAAAGGAATAGCCAAAGCATTCACTTTGAAGATGTCGCAAGACAGAAACCATCATGACACATTTCAAGTGGGTGTTTATCAGCTCAGTTTATCTATAGAGTGTCAGAGGGGTGGAGAATTCAGCAATATGGGCCCTTCAACTTTGTGGAAAGAAATCCAAAAAGCAAGTGCAAAACAACAGCATTAGAAGCTCTGTGTAAGGGCCCATCAAATAACATGGGCCTGCAGACCAGTCCACAGCTGCATGGCCGTACATGTGTGTATGTGCTCTCTCAATCTTGTTGAGGAGGTACAGGTGAATTCAGAATGTAGTTATTCTGCTTTTGGATGCAAGTCAGTGTACCTGCCCTTGCTGACGGTCCAGCAAAGAGAAGACAGAAAGAAAGAAAAAGAGGGATCAACATGATGGAAGAGAGGCCAACATGAAAACATTACATAGACAACCAATAGTTTTGTGTGTATATCGTTCTATGTCTATATATCAACACCAGAACCCAAACTAACATTTCTGTCTGTGGTGGACATGTTTTGACCCTCAATGCAACATGCACCTGAAAGTGAGCACTTTGAGTCATTGTGGTTATTTTGCAGATTAAGATTTAACAACTTCTAATCAGTGTTTAAAATATGACACATCATTACAGATTTTTTAAAAGATTTTTCTTTTCTGCTTTTCTGCTTTATTTGACAGTCAGAGAGAAGACAGGACAGGCAGGACAGAGAGAGGATGACATGCAGCAGTGGGGTACGGACTCATCCTTAATGGTACGCACTAAACCTGGTGAGCTACAGGGGAACCCTAAAATTGTTAAAGATTTAAATAAAATGTAATAACTGATTTAACTTTAAATTAGCTCTTAAATCACTTGAATCATAATAACATAATAGCTAATTATATAAAATAATAATCCTCCAAAAGGGGGCTGTTCTACATAATAAATACTTTTTCTTTTGACACTTCTGAGCAGCTGTAGGTGATATATTTATAACAACAATGTTTCAAATGAAAATGTGAAAACAGTGTGAGGTAAAGGATTCAGTGTTTAACAACAGCAGTATAATCCAAGTCTCATTTATCTAGTCATAAGCTCAGTACCATACAGACAACGATGAACTGAAGAGAGTGTAAAACTTAACTATGCTCTCTTTAAAGCCAAGCTCCATTAACAAAATCAGTAATTTTACATCATTGAACACGAGAGCTTTTGGTCTAAAGCTGCCTCAACTGGTAGTTTGTTTGGGGTATTGTGTGACTTTGGTGAATCTGAACTAACCCTTTAAAGCACCAAAGTCACACAATAACACAAACTACCTAACTGATGGAGGCAGCAGTAGACCAGCATCACCCTTGTTCAGTGAGATAAAATAACTGTTTTTGTTAATGGTGACTGAATGTGAAGAGAATTTCACTCTCAGTTCAGTTTCCCGTAGAAAGGGCTGTGTGTTTGCAAGATACTGAGCATATGACTGTATAAATGAGACTTGGATTATACCGCACACCTTGTGTAAGAGTTTGTAACCGGATGGTTTGATGTAGTTTTGCCACTGTTAAATTCGGTCACCTGTGACTCCAGTTCATCAGGGATTCTTAATTCACTGTGGAGGCATACAAGAAAAACAACATTTTCTTCACAAATTTAATTAAACACACAGTAACTGGTATACAAATGGTCATTTGTAGGTGAAGGTGATGACATGTCAATGTTGTGTTGTGCCAGGCTTGTTTCCATTGTTTCCAAGTGGCCAAAAAAACAACAACTTTCAAGTACACTCCTGATGATACATCAGTACCTTTGAATGAGCTTCCGACTGTATCACTTGGTTCTCAGCAGTAAACTGAGTTTACTCAGTTGCCTTGAAATGTTCCCTGATTTATGAGTACCTTCAGGACCTTGACTTAAAAGTTTTCCTTGACAGTTTGTTCTTTACCTTGGAAGCAGCAGCTGACAACACGATCCCCCCTCAAGGTCCACTTAGCCTTTGACCATGTCAACCTCCGAGGTGGTGGAATTTTAAAGTAATACCTTTCTGTTTACTGTAAATATTAATACAGAGTAAATAATCTATTGTATTTGTAAATAAATTAATTAGGGATATAGTGTACTCATCCAACACCAGAAAAATATTACCATTTTTGCAAAACTACTCAGAATTATACAGACAGCGGCTATGAGTGACTGCACACTCATCTCAGTTTCATTAGGTGCAGGCTGTTAAATCTACTGTACATCTACTCAACCTCAAAATGTTGGTAGGGATGGAGACGAGTAAGGTTGGACTCATCTGGTCCATCATCACTCACTCTCCATTTGTTCTTTTTTTAAAACACACATACTCTTGAATTAGAGAGTGTTAGAGTGTTGGGTCAGGTACAGTGCAGGGTCCCTGGAGCTGTTTAGCAGTTAAGTGGCCATAATGCATTTAGTGTAAAGTGACTGGGATTGGGAGGCTTAGCCACAGCTCTCCGCCTCATTCTTAGAAAGTGCTCAGAGGTGCTAATACCAGTCGGATTTATGGCACTCATTCACAAACCGCTCGACTTCTGCAGCAAAGAGTCACTCTCAGTCTCTTAGTCTACCTCTGTGGCCACTTCTATCTGTCTCTTCCTGTCGCCGGCGTGATTCATGCCTCTCCCTTTGTCTTTCATAATTCTCTTCGCCGTCTGTCTAACGTCTACCTTTTACCACTCAAGTCTCCTTTCACACTCTCATCTCGAGTCTCATGCTAAAGCTCTTCTGAGTCTTCAGTCTCGGGTCTCTTTAATGTCTCTCGATGGCGCCTTATAAAACCAGCCGCCCCTCAAAGTTGCGCGCTAGCTGTACTCGCCCTACATTTCTGAACACACACTCGTCTATGGTGAATGAGCAGTCAGTTAGAGGGAGACAGAGACTGCAGTGCTTCACTATCAGGGGTGTGGGAGATGTCTGGAGATCCCACTCACTCTGCACTCACATGTGTCTGTGTGTGTCTGTGTGTGTGTTTGGTGCATTTTTCACAGATTTATGAGTCACAAGTTGTATATGTTACAGCCATGATGTATACAGTAATTACATGAATGCTGTGTGTGTGTGTGTGTGTGTGTGTGTGTGTGTGCGTGCGTGCGTGCGTGCGTACGTGCGTGCGTGCGTGCGTGCGTGCGTGTGTGTGGATAGAGGGGTTGCCTGTGCATGAATATGCAAACTAAATTCTAATAATAAACCTAAACCCGTACTGTAGTTTGTTGTATGTGCAACAGTGCATGTCTGTATGTTCCAACGAGGCTAGTCTGCACAATATACAAAGAAGTGTGTGTGTGTGTGTGTGTGTGTGTGTGTGTGTGTGTGTGTGTGTGTGTGAGTGAGATTGCACAGGGCTAGGCGCAGTGTGTGTGCGCTCCAGTACACGTACATCTTATGTAACGCCTAGGCATGTTATAACTCCACTGCGCCTGCTGTGTGTGTGTAGGTGCTTGCTTGTATGCGTGTGCCCAGTTGTGTGTAAATGTGGCAAGTATACCCGCTCTCCGTGTGTGTGTGTGCATGTGTTTGTGTGTGCGTGCGTGTGTGTGTGTGTGTGTGTGCAGGCAGACTGCAATGCCGCAACCAGCCAGCTCTGTATCATCATTGACCAAACTCGCCATCTGTGCCTGTAAGCTATAGAAACAGCGAGTCACACTGCTACACAGCAATCCACACACCATTAGTGTCTTATGAAATCACAGCGGGACGCCACTGTGTTGCTTGTGTGTGTGTTGCACATACACGTAGCCTATGTGTGTGTGTGTTTGTGTACACACTCATGCATGTTTATCTGTATTTTTCCCAGCCTGTTTGCATGTTGTCCTGTATTCATTAGTGTATTACAGCCTGTACCTACTCATACACATGCACAACTCCCTGCTCGCTCATAGTGTGTGTGTGTGTGTGTGTGTGTGTGTGTGTGTGTGTGTGTGTGTGTGTGTGTGTGTATGTGTATGTGTGTATGTGGAGGCCCACGGTGTATATGGGTCACTCTCTTAGGAACCATAATCCTACGTTTGGACCAACTTTCTCACTGGGGTTTCACTCTTCCTGTTTGGCCAAGCTGATGGCAACAAGCATAATGACCTCACCGCAGCATTCGGTCATTGGCCTGCAGACCCCGGCCCTCTCGGCCAATCGCACGCTGCTCTGGTGACGTATAGGCTGCAGCGGCTGTCCTGATTGGTGGAGGGGGCGGGACATAGGGATGCTGTGCTGTTTAGAGCACCTCTGATTAGCTGGGAGGGAGTGAGAGAGAGTGAGTTTGTGAGAGGGGATGGAGAGAAAGCATGAGAATTTGGGAGTTGGTGTTCTGTGTGGTTTGTCTGAAACTACACTCAACCTGTGGCTCACATGGATCAGACACTGCATGCATACTGATAAACTGGTGAATAGTTATAATTTGTAAAATTTGTTAAAGCTGTTACATGAGTGTAAATTGAAGTTATAATGCACGAGGCAGCCTGAGAGATAAGCTATATTAAATTTGACAGTGTCATGTCAGTGTTTTTTTTTGTCGGCTGACATAAGTCCAGCCTGTTTGAGTAAGACAGACAGTCCACAGTCTGTCTATTCATGTTTGTAGACAAATGAAGAGGGGATAAGAGGAAGAAGAAGAGAGAAAGAGCTCAATCCCGTCCTGCGTGCCTGTGGAAGTCACAGACATGCCCACAGAGGAGCCCCATTGGCCGCCGCAGCCTCGTTCTCCCAACAGCTGTTCTGTGTTTTCCCACACTGTGATTGGCTGCGGCGCGCCGTCACTCAATTTTACTTTGACGCGTGGCCCCGCCCCCGCTCCCCTTCCGCGGCATCCTATTGGCTACTGTACGCGTTCGTGCTCCGTGATTGGTCGCACGGGCTGGTTGTCAAGGCTTTGGGGCTTCATTCACCATTTTGCGACTGTAGTGTAGAATGTACAGGGCAGTAGTTTTTCCTCCTTTTAAGTTGCTTTGCCGGAGAAACATGAACGGCCGCTAATTGGCAGCTGCGGACGACCGGCCACCCTGCCCTATTTTACCCGGCGGACTCAACAAAGATTCACACAGGGGTACTATAATAGCTCTGGTGAGTATAAGCTGCCCACAAATCTTTCTCCTGCAGCACTGCAGTGGGGCTTGTTGTGCTTTTGCCGAGCTGCTAACGTTGTTCATGTTTACTGTGGCCATAAACAGTATTAGCAGTTGAGCTGATCAGCATATTTTCCGATATCTGGGTGGCCTACGGAGAGGAGTAGAGGGCGGATTGGGTGTCTTCTGCGAAAAAAAGGGAGCGGTGCGGATAGACATAGTGAGCTTGAAACTTTTCCACTAGAAATAAATTCAACGCCATAACTGCCGTTGGACTTCCTAGAACAACTGTTATTTTTTCCTGCGTTGTATCAAACCCTCGAAAACTCGCTTGTCATTCCCTCCTCCTCTCTCTCAACATATTTTCTTCCTCTTTTTCTTGAATCAACGTGGCTGTTTGAATTAATGTATTTCCGAGGGGCTCGAGGGGCCTTGTGCTTGGACTAGTTTGTGGCCACATATTGACACTTTCTCCTTCTTGTACCTCGGTTGCAATACTGCAAACGACGACGAGGGTGAATACAAAGTTATCGGGGCAGCTTTAGCTACGTTTTCTGACGACTGTCACTTTCGGATGGGCCAAACAAACCGACTTTGTCTGCTGTTTGTCGCTGTGTTGTGTGTGACTGTGGAGTGGATTGACAAAGTTAACGCGTTCATCTGTTTGGGTCATTTCACACTGCCATGCATCACAGGGAATATGGGCCGTATTACATGGTATTAAGGGTTAATATGCCCGTTAAACCGGTTATTTCCCGGTGACAGGGAGTTGAGGATTTCCAAGCGGCCTTGTGTGTAGTTGAGGCCTGGTCGCTGCACGCCACGGCCTGCTGTGTTGTGGAGTAAAACTGGTAGTAATCGCGGTACTACGAGGGCTTGACACATACACGGTACTATCCAGCTAAACCAGAGGTGACGACATCACCTTCTGTAGTTTGCATTTTGTGCTTTGGGCCTTGTCTAGATAAATTAACAGCTTTTATCTGCTCTGGATTATGATTATGTCAATATATTTATACACCCGGCCTGTTGTGAGTAAAGCACTGTAGTAATCCTGTTGTACACTTTTAGAAAGGGGTGTGTGCAGATGACAAAACTTTTAAATATAATGCAGTTTGGTGAGGATCAAAAATATCTCATTAACAATGATTTGAAGGAACTGAAATGTGTGAAAAGGTCACTGCTAGACTCTGTATGGGTGACAGTGAATTACAGCGGGTTTATGCCAAGGTTTGCCAACATTGTGGAGGGCATATGCAGATTTATAATATGTATCTAAACATATAACCACCTGGTTGAAAAAGTGATTAAATCGTGACCTTTACCTGGACAATCACTTAGCTGAACTAATTTTTGCAACCAGAAAAGCAGCAGTTATATTATTGTCACCTTGTGTGACTTACATCAGCTTGATGCCGCTGTCTACAGTCATGTTTACCATGTATTTGTGGGAATGTATGAAAGCTTTTCTGCAAGTAAAATAAGATAGAACTTAATACCAGCACATGGTGTATACCTGATGAGCATACAGTGCTCAGCTTTGATCAGTGAGCATGAAATATAGGAGGCCTACTATAGCTTCCATATGGACTTCCTTGCTACATATTTCACCGAGGGGAGCGTGAGTTGCGTCAGTTTGTCTTTAAGCTGTTATCATTAGGCCCATGACTCTGACACCAGCTGTTGTACACAGTGCACTACTGAGTAAACACACGTAGCATACCTCTATCGTGACCAAGTAAGGCCGGCTGCCAAATAATTTTATGGTGGCTGCTCTACGGCTGTCTGTCCTAAATAGGGATTTACATAGAGCACAGTGGTGGCTATTAGCTCTCTAGCTCTCCGTGTGCACTATCAACTATCATCACATAGATGTTTGCTGTGTGTGTGTGGCCTTGAGACAGGTAGCACTCATCTCTGAAAATGGATTTCTCTGTAGCCCATATGATGTGGCAGATATTAAAAGGACCTGAATGAATGCGGGCCTTCACAGACAAACAGGAAGGCAGCAGAAGGGAAAAGAGACAGGCAGACAGAGAGAAAGAGACTGGTGGGAGGATGGATGTAAAATAGGGACAGACAGGCAGACATGGAAGTTAACAGACAGTCAAACAGTCACTGACAAGTAGACATGCCTAGTGGCGGATGATAGACATCAATCCAGAACATTTTGACAGTGAATTTCATAGTTGGAGTGAGGGATTTCTGAAAGACGACAGAGCATATAGGGGCTGTTTTTATTCTCTCCTCTTATACACTTGTTGTTAACGTCTTTCTGGCACTCCTAGCTCTGTGGAGACTTTTGTATTGGAAGAAATGAGGCAGAGCACACAGCAGCGAGGACCCGAGGCAAGTCCCGCGCGTATCAGCCACACAGCAAACAAACCAGTTAAATGACAACAGTCTCCCCGTTCAACAAGTCAGCAAAATCAATCTGTTTTACTTTCCGAACAGAGGCAGAACTGTGAATGAGTCTGGTGTGGAATAGGAGATATTCTGAATGACTCTGGCATGGCTAAGAGCGATACTGAATGACTCTGGTGTGGAATAACAATTATTCGGAACAACTCTGCTTTTCTGGATGGCTGTAGCACAAAATGAGGATAGAGACTAAGTGGAAGAAGAGGAGAGAAAAGGAGAGATTAGAGGTAGAAATCAATATCAGAGAGAGGAGAGAAGGCAGGCAGGGGATAAGAATGAAAGCGTAATAGTAGCAAAGAGTGAGAGAGAGAGGGAGGAATAAAGTAACGGGAAGTTAGGTAATGGTCTTCCACAGGAAATGGAGTTTGTAGGGGCGGATTGACTCTGCTTTGAAATACATAGATAAAGGTCGCCACAGAGAGAGAGAGAGAGAGACAGAGAGAGAGAAAGGGAGGGTTTCAGTATGCGAGCAAAGAAGGAATTCCCCCGCCTCTACTGCCCCGGCCAAGAAGTAGTGTGTGTGAGAGAGAGTGTGTGCATGCAGAAAGGCTTGTCTGGGCAAATTGCAAAGTGCTCCTCACTATTTCCATACTGTGTTGTGAGCCTACATTGTGTTTACCCTACAATATGGCCTCCTGTTTTCAATATGTACCTGGTATGGATGCAGGCCTTGTGTAATGTGAGTAGAACCTGTTATGTAATGAATTCATGTGTAATGAATTTGTAGATGAGTCATTTTCATTACTACTCCAGTATGATGGTGCATCATTTAGTGGGGAATTTGTTTTTTAGAATTAACGCTTCACTGTTTCATTGCTCTTACTTTTTAGGGTCACAAAGTGCGGCTTTTCTGTTTTTAAATTATTTTAAAGTTTTTGATTCATTCTAAATTACTTAGATGTCAGTTCAATGTTTTCATAGGTGTTTGATTTTTATTTGAACAGTCACTTTTCCTCTCACGGCCATGAAGTTAGTAGCTATCTTTCATTGGTGAATGGGCTTGGTGCATGTCTGAATGTGTTTGCCACATGAGTAACCCACACTCCCTCTTCCCTTTTTTTTCCAGAGTCTCTGGAATAAGGTGGGCAAGTGCCGAAGTTGCGCTACAAAGACAAGACAGGATGAGAGAGAGAGGCCCTGGCAGAGGAGGAAACTAAAGAGAATAGGAAGGAGGGAGAAGAAAAACAAGGCAGAGCAAGATTGGAACGCCAAAGAGTATCTCTGGGATAAATAAATAAAAAGACTTGTTTGGAGAAAAGGCAAGCTAGATGAAAAGATGAAGCCGATTAAAAAGCAGGTCCGGCGCTCTCCTCCCTCCACCCGGGCCAAAGGGGGGAAGCGTCGCGGAGCAGGGGATGCCTCTGAAGGAGGGGAGAAGAGAGACTCAGATGAGAACAGAGACAGAAGCAGATCCCCACAAAACCGAACACCCTCCTCTTCATTTTCTGCTAATTCACACTCAGAGTCCTCGCAGACAGATCCAATCAGAGCACGGGACACTTCAGAGGGGGAGGGGCTTCACAGAGAAGGACTGTCAGAGACGACACTTGTGATGGATTCTGGGAAATTTCTGACATCTTCGGATGATAGATCAGGGAGGGCAGCTGTGAGTGGCAGCAGTCACAGTGACAGTGGTGGTAGCAGTTGCAGTAACAGCAGTACACCAAGCGCCAACAACAGCCCAAACCCTGCCTCAAGCCGAAAAACAGCCACCTTCAAAGCCCGTGTTCCCAAGAAGAAGTACACCTCTGAACACTGCTTGTCTACTACTGGTAACCATAGCAACCCCTCATCCAGCACACCCCCTCCTCTTCCTCTTAGTGGTGGGGTCATTAACCACGGGTCAACAAGTTCGGGAAGCGACATCAGTGTCTTGCACTCTGATAGCAACAATCAGAGCAGGAGCCTGATGGATGACTTCCACAGCAGGACCACTGGCAGGGAGGGGCCTCAGGACAGCTCCCCAGGACCCCCTACCCTGTCTCTAGGAGGAGACAGGGAAAGGCCTGGAGGAGGTGAAGAGGTGAGAGATCAAGACCGAGTTTTACCCAGCCCCCTGCCCCGCTGCTCCTCAACAGACACCGCCAGTGAGCACTCAGCTGACCTCGAGGTAGTTGGCGACTCACATGCCCTCACACAGATGTCTACACACGCACCACCCAGTCTCCCTGATGCGCTGTCTGACGCCCTCGCCAAAGGGCTGAAGAATCAGCGTGTCCTTGCCCGCCAGCGCAGGAGAAGAAGTGACGAGGAAAGTGGAGGCGAAAGGAGGGAAGAAGTGGGGTGTTCTGACTTGGTGTTCCGGGCTGGGGTGGTCCGTAAGGTCAGCGGGGAATATGGAAGCCTGGAGGTGCAATTGAACGGTGAGAAGACACTGTGCCGTTATCCATATCGACATGACAGCCCCCCAGGGGTGGTGGACATTATTCTAGATGCCCCGCCGCCTGGTGTCCATCCAATACCTGTTGGCACTCGTGCCTGCGTGCCATTTGGCAATGAAGAGGGAGGTGAGGGGCAGTGGCAGTGGTACAGAGAAGGTGTGGTGACTCAAGTGGACACACACCCTGCAGTGGCCAACCGCTACCGTGTCCTGCTGTCTGAGGAAAGACCTCACTCTGTGGACGAGGAAGAGGATGGCAGAGGGACAGCTGGTGGTACCCAGGCAGTGTGGGTCTCACGACAAACCCTCCGGCTTCTGGTGCCACCATGGGACCTGGATCTACCGTCTGGAGGAGGGCGAGATGGAGAAGAGGGGGGCAGAGAGAAGGAAAGGGAGCGGGAGGACAGGGAGGAAATAGATGTGGAGCAGGAGGTGTGTCGTTTGAGCCGGGGGATGACACCCGGTGTGGGGTCAGTGATGGGGAGAGGAATCCCCTACCCAGGCATGGTGCCTGTTTCCTCCACATCGGGCCACAACATTACTTCCCCAGTAACCCCAGCGTCAGTCCTCAGCCTGGCTCCAGGCCGAGAGTGGGAAATTGAGAAAGACTTAGAGAGGGAGAGAGACCTCCAGAGAATACAGGAAAGAGATAGGGAAAGAGAGCGAGAAAGGGAGAACAGTGCAAAGCAACAGCAGCAACAACAGCAGCAACACCACCCGTACATGCCACTCACCCCCGAAGAAGACATGGAGGTATCCCACTTTAACATGCTCCCAATGGGGGCGATCATACCTGGGGCCAAACCAATGGCAATCCCCCAACACCGCCACATTGTCTCTAAGCCCCCGCCTGGCTACCTCAGTCCCCACCTGTCTGTGGTGCGGGGCATTGGGATTCCCTCTGCCCACCTGGCCTTGAACCCCCACCCCCCTCCTTCACCTGTTTTATTAGGCCTTGACCCAGCAGTTGCAGCAGCTGGTGCTGTCATTACCACCCCTCAGCTCCCTCCCCTTCCTCCCATCTCCTCTTCCACTGCATCCTCCTCCAGAGTAGAGAAGGTCTCAGGAGGAGGTTCTTCCAGTGGAGGAGCAGGTGGTGGCGGTGGATCCGGATCAGGTTCAACCTCCTCCTCCTCCTCACGTTCCCGCACCCCACTGACAGCTGCCCAGCAAAAGTACAAGAAAGGAGATGTGGTGTGTACGCCAACAGGCATCCGTAAGAAGTTCAATGGAAAGCAGTGGAGGAGGCTGTGCTCCAGGGAGGGCTGCTCTAAAGAGTCCCAGCGCCGAGGATACTGCTCCAGACACCTCTCAATGAGGACCAAGGAGATGGAAGCCAGTGGAGGCAGTCGGGAACGAGGGGGAGCTAGCAGCACAGGGACCCTGACGCCATCTGACCTCCGACTGAGCGGCGGGAGAGCTAGCTCAGAGTTTGACTGGGATGAGACGTCACGTGAGAGCAGCGAGGCCAGCAGCCGTGGAGGAGACTCACGCCCCCGTCTGGTCCTTCCCTCTCTGCTCCCCCAGGACCTCTCCCGTTTTGACTTTGATGAGTGTGAGGCAGCGACCATGCTGGTCTCCCTGGGGGGCTCCCGCTCAGGCACGCCCTCTTACTCCCCCATCTCCAACCAGTCGCCCTTCTCCCCTACCCCATCACCCTCACCCTCTCCGCTCTTTGGCTTTCGTCCTGCCAATTTCAGCCCCATCACTGCTCCTGCCTCACTTACTCCACGCCGCCATCGCCAACTCAGCGGCACTAAGATGGGTACGCCAGGTGTTGAACGGGAGCGCCACCTGTCTGGGATTGTACCCACTTTTCAGACCAATCTCACTTTCACAGTCCCCATGAGCCCCAGCAAGAGGAAGCTGGACAACCACCCACCCCCTCCTATGCCCGCGATCCAGGACTACCAGAACAAACCTGAGCAACAGCAACTGGTGGGTATGGGTGGAGGGGTGGTGGGAGACCCGGCCCTGGGCCATAGCCCCGCCGCCTTCAGAGTCCTCTCCCCTCAGAGTCAGCCCACAACCCCCTCCTCACTCTCCTTTCCCCGGCCTCGTAGCGCCACCAGCAGGCCACCATCCTCCACTGCCTCCACGCCTCCACCCATGCTTGTGTCTCCCACTCCTCCCTCCCCACTGCCGCAGGAACCCTCCCCACGCCGCATTGTACCCCTCCGTGATTCCCCAGTCATTGTTCGCAACCCAGATGTTCCCCTGGCCAAGTTCTCTGACGGCCCATTAGGGAGGAGAGAGAGGAGCAGGTCCAGAGAGCACAGCCAGCCCCAACACACAGGTCCCCCAGGCCTGCAGGTCCCCGTCCCCATCAATGGGGCCACCACCAACGGTGCAGTTCTCCTGCGCAACCCCACATCCACACTTGTCCTGGTCACCTCCAGCTCGGTAAGAAAGTCACTATGTTTTTGTTTAGTTTATGTGCAGTATGATCATGTACACTATAGAGCTGGGCCATGTGGGCACAGCCTCATCACAATATGTGTAATCTCATAATGCGATAGCAATATTATATCATAGCTACCTTGTTATAGCAATGGTACAGCAGAATAGTGTCTTTATCAGCTCATGGTGTATATTGTCATATCACCCATAACAAGTACTGTTTGTATTAAGTGCTTTCTTAAGCCACAGGCCCTAAAAAAGAATAAATAGTATATGTATATATTAAGTGGGAAAAAAGTTCATCAAATGTTTTTTGTTTCTGTCCGTTGAAAGTTGATCTTGCAAAAGTATTTGTCTACACTGATTCAGAATGCCATTTTGACATAGTAACCTGGGAGTTATATAATATCTTTAATTTTGTCAGTGACGGAGAAACTCCACCTTGAATCAAAAGAATACTTCTCTGAAAACCATATTTTTAGTATCAGCTAAAAAAACTGCAATAAACCTTAAAGATGGCCCTCAAAAGTTTGTAGCTTGGACCTAGGCAGCTCAGCTCCTTAGCAGAGTCCAATGTGGATTAAGAGTCTTCAAACTGAAGGCACTGAATGCAATAGAATAACATGGAAGTGGTGTCATTTGCTATGTTGTGAAGACTTTCGAGTGTCTCGAACAAATGAATTTACAGTGAAGTGGAATATGCTACAGGTGCTGCTGTCTTTTATGTATTTATTTCTCAGGATATACTATATGTTTAATTGAGTATTATTTTTAAAGAATTGAGGATTGCTGAATTTATGATACGGTGTCATCATCTGATAAAAAGTAAGTTGCAAGGGTACTTTGGTGTTACCCCCTGTAGTTTCAGCTGGGAGATGTGTTCAAACAGGGACTTCACTACCATCATATGTATCTAATTAAAAATAAACTCACAAAAGGAAAGGAACTAGTCTTATACCTGTTTTCTTTATTAAACAGAAAAAATACAACAATCCAAGTTTCTCTCTTTCACAGAGCTAAGACTGTCTTTAGCTTAATTGTCTTTTTAACCCATCGTTAAACACACTTCATTCAAACTCAACAGAAACAAAATAAAACTTGCCAGAACCATTTTGGTTAGTCTTGTTGGTCATCTAGATAGTAAAGTTCACTGATCCAACAATTGGCAACTCTGGTTTGGTTAAAATATACCCTTAATTCACTGAGTTAGATATGAAAATGTGCTGATCCCCACACTGTTTATCCCAAGCTCTCTCTGTACCTGTTTTAAAAATAAGAGACTGCTTATTTAAAAATGTTACTAAATACAGTTGGCTAAAATGGAGGTCTCAAACTAGTGATCAGACAAACTTCAGTCAAATTACAATTTCCAGTCAAATGGCTACAGCGAACAGTTCAAAATCCTTTCTATTAGTTCTACGTCTTTGATACTACTACTAATACTCCTACATTATGAGTCAGTTCTCTACAATTACTAAAAAAATATTTTTCGATGTCTCCTTCCAGTCCCTGACTCCAGCCACAGTGGGCCACGCTGCCCTGTCCAGCCCCTCCACCCCCGGGTCAATGTCCACTTCATCAGGCTCCCTCCTGTCCTCCTCTGGTTCTGGAGGCAGGGAGCGGGAAAGGAAACCCGAAGGACACCAGGACGCCTCTGGAGGGGGGCTGCCACAGCCAGTAGCCTGTCACCCAACACCGACCGCCCTGCTGCCGCTCATACTGCCAGCTGAGTCTCCACACCCTGCTCCACGCAAGCAAATCATCATGGGAAGGCCGGGGACTGGTGAGTAAGGACTTGGAAATGGAATGAGAGATCATCACAGCTCTGTGGCTTTGACCTTTGTTCATGTCAGACACCAAGTCTGCTGAGCTACACTTCTGCAATACTGCAATACTGTAAAGTAGGAAGGGATGTGCAGGCTGTAGCTTGTATACTCCAGCCCAGTTATTCTCGCTTTCATTATCTCTCTAGAGTTACAGGAGTGTCATCAGAGTGCTATGGCTATGACTCATATACACTTTACTATTGTTTTCTTGCAGTGTAAGAAAGTAACCACGTTCACAGGATGTTTTTTTGCCCCCTTGATTTGCCTTTTAGTGCAGTTTGACCTTTTCTAAGCGCATTTTTACTGGGTTATTAAGTCATATTTATTAGGCATGTATGTGGCAAATACCCAATTTTCACAATAGTTTGTTTTATTTTAAATTATAATTTACCATGATGGACAAAGTCAACAAAGCAAGAGTGTCAGAAATGCTGCTTTAGACTGCTGTTGCTCCCTAAGAAATGCTCTTTTATTTGCTGGTAGCATACAGTTAACTTTGTCACTGGCTCCCTTCAAATCAGTGACAGCAAACACAGGGAAACTAAATGCATTTATGCACATTTTACTGGTGATAAAAAAGATAAATCACAAGTAAATAGATTTTAAGTTGTTGGCATTTTATGAACTTTAATTTTGGACCCAAGTTTAAGTGAAGTTCCTCTGTAACAAAAGATGATGCATTATAAGCTGCGGCACAGATATGAAACACTTCCTAAGTGGGCATGGTTGTTTCTCCCCCGCATCCCCACACTTGGTTTTGAAGTAAACATTGTGTAGATGGATGAAAGCAGACTTCAAAAAAATACAACACCATAACAATACAAACTTAATGTTTGCTTTTTATTCTGCTACTCATTTTTTATCTGCCAGCGTGATATCTGATATTCTGATATCAACCCAGTACAAGATCACGTGAGTTGGTCCAAGATCACGCAAGAGTGTGTTGTTGAGACAGAGACAGGTCTCAAACAAAGTTAAGTTTCTCCTCATTTGTCCTTCTGAAAAATGCCATTTTGGAATTCAGAATGTTCGAAAGACCTGTGTCTTGTGGAAAATGGGTCCAGTGTTTACTTGGGTGGCTATCGTGCAGAAGAATCAGTCATATTCTGTGTTCACGTTCACTTCACTCGTTGGTCTTTGACAGATGACATAAAACTTGCTATAACCGTTCATTATGGTTTTAATAGCTATTTTTCAGGTATTCTGCATTTTCTTTGCATTTGCTTTTATGTTTAAAGTATATAGCGTTAAATAACTTCATTATTAGATTTCTTTCTGCTCCTTTTTGAACATTTGGTGATTTTTTTATTTCATGACTTAATTGCAACAATGTAAATGACAAAATATTAACTACAAAAATGGTGAAATTTCTGTTCATTATGCAGTGACGAGTAAAGACAAGACAAAAAAGTTGGCTCTGTTCAATGGTCTTGAGTGATGTAATCTAAGTTTGACCACAGAAGCCATCTGTTTCTTTTTTAAACCATTGTGATAGAGATTAGCTTGCCTTGCTCTGTTAACATTGTTGAATATAACAGAACTGATTGCCCATAGAGCAGAGCATTCCCTTTTCCATCTAATCCGACCCCCATTCAAAAAGTTTTGACACCCCTGCTCTATGGTATTAATCAAGTGTAAGGTTAGAGACAGCACTCCCATCGTGTGGATCAGTGTTAGAAGAAAACAGTTTAGTCAAATAACAGTTCCTGGTGTCCTTGTTGAGTTTGTCTTAGTATTGAATTCTCTCAGTTTGCGTTTGTTCCTTTAGTCTGATGATGTCATGGGTTGGATACAACTTAGCTTAGTCATGTTTTGCTTAACTGTAGCTCTATCTCCAAAATGGTGACTCAGTGACATGTCAGACCGTATATGCATGTGACTGACGAAGACCAACTGCAGTGATCAGAATCAGGACTTGCTGCTAGTCTCTTAAAGGGGTGGGTCAGTGGCAAAACCTACATGACATGGATACAGGAAATGACTCTTTAGTGCGCCGTCTTCTTTCTGAAACGTCTCTGGCTTCAGTTCTGCATGTAGATTTTGGTGTTCTACAGTTTTAGAGTATGTTTAATTTCCTCATTATGTCCTTAAATCATACCATCAGCTAACTCCCTAACACACCAGTTGTTCTCTAGATGCCAGAAATATCACAGTGTTGTTTGAGGGAGGATGAAAAAGGCTGAAGTCACCCTTTTTAGCATTTTGTGCACCCTCTTTCAAAGTATGCATTTGGGCAAAAATCAGTCCGCTCTGTGTGCTCTCTGTTGGATGTAAGAAAATTGGCCACTGAGAAATAGAGGTGTTTGGGTTAATCATATACTGTGTGCCTGTTTCCATGCCAACCTTGCGATATTACAGCCCAAACTCAGAAATGTTACTTTGAATATAGGAATGAGGAAGATAGTTTCCATTTTGAACACTTTTCTAAATCTGAAAATTGAAAGTGACATAAATGTGCAGCCATTTAGTGCACAGAGATATTGGCAATTTGTAGGTTTTTCAGTTTCAGTGTTCACGCTGGTATTTGATAAAACAAAAGGTTGCATTTTAAGTCAGTACAGTGCAGATGTTCGTTCAGGAAATGTAGCATGGTTGCAGCTAGAGAGGACCTGTGTGAAAAGTAGTAATAGCGTGAGGATCTCTGACTTCTAAATTTGAATATTCAGTGTTTCCTCACCCTTTTCTGATTAAATGATAATTTCTTGACTTTATTCAGACGACTTCAGAGTGAAACATTTTTTCTCTGAGGCGTCAGGATCAGAAAAGGTTTGATATATCAGTAGCACAGGCTGCCACCCAGACCTGCTGCTCACTGTGTGTAATTTGTGACTCAGTAATGTGTGTAGTGTCGGAGCTATTGAGTGTGCGTGTGCAGGGGGTGTCACCCTTTTCATATCTGTGTGTGTGGGTGTGTGTCTGTGTGAGAGAGTTAAGGGGTGTTTCACCGAAACTTTAAAAGGGCGAGAATATTGACATGTCTAGACATGCAAGACTGAGAGCAGAGTGCAGAGAGCAGCAAGGACATTCACACCTCCTCCTGCACTACACACACACACACACACAAAGAGACACAAACATACACACACACACAAAGAGACACACACACACTCATCTCGCTGTTCCAGACAATCAACAACCTCAGACAGGGCATCAAGGGCAGGTCCAGCGTGATGTGAATGTGTTTCATCACTCTCAGCAGAAAAAGGAGTAATCATATTGCCGGCGTGTTGTCATGGATACGGTTTCCACCAGTAGAATTAGCGCAGTAAAGCGTTGAGGCCTGAGCTGATTACCGGAGTGCACTTTTATTCCTCTCTCTTCCTCTCTCACATCCCTCGCACTGCTTCTAACAGCCACCTGCCTCTGTAGCGTTACGTTTCCTCCGCCATACATTTTTAAAAACACCTAGAGCCACAGCGAGCACAGAAACAAACACAGGCAGAAGGCAATGGAGGCCCCCACGGCTGAGATCTCTCTCTCCTAAATATAGCCCAGCTCGAGTGCAGCTGCATTAGCATCACAAGTTTCATTACTGCTCGCTTTGAGTACATCTGCAGCCTTCAGTGAAGGAGAGATAAGAGTAGCTGAAGTCCCATCTTGTTACACAGCTCAGGAACTGTATTATTGCTTTTGGACCCACAGGAGAAATTATTTGAAAAATTCTTCAAGTGGTGGTAATGTGTAGTCAAAGGACAGGTGGATATCTGCAGATGAGACGCATAATTTCTCCACCTTAAAGCCTGAAAACAGCTGCTCAACCTGTCAGGTGTATCGTTCTCTCACCACTGCCTCTCGCTTGTCGTCACTGTCAGCGCTTCAAGTAAACCAATAGAGACAGATGGTTATCTGCACAGTGTTCCTGTCGCTGATATTTTTCACAACTCACAACTGTCAGTGTTTTCCTGGAATATTTATGCCTCGCCTCTTCAGGGTGTCAGCAGGTCCTTTAAAAGTTTGAAGATTTGTTTAGCACCTTAAAGGATAAAGCTATATGTTTTTGTTTTTTTCACTGTCACCATATCTTGTGAAAATTTAAGAGCCAACAATGTCTGTGTCTCTTTTCACTTCTCCAGTCTGATACTCAACCTCAAGCCCTTCTGAAATGTACTTTAAAAAACACATTGTCTTCAGTACATAAGCCCATTTCACACAGAGATCCCATGATAGGACGGTGACAAAGTCCCTTAATTACATCGGCTTTGTTTTTTTTAAAATTCAGATTCAAACAACAGCAACATAATGCCACCTTTGAGTGTAATTTTACATAGCATGACAGCATTCCAGAAGTAAAAGAGGCATGATGGGTGTGATGTGTGACAGACACTAGCATTGCCCTCTAGTGTGATATATGACATAAGCGTTGGTTAGTGTTTATTAAACAATAACAACAGTGTACCATGACAATAGCAAACATTTACCATCCCTGTAAAATGGTGGCTGATCTTGTCCTCTGTTTGGAAGATGAGATGCTCCCAGACGTCATTGTCTCCCCAATTTGCGAACGTTTTCAGCTGTTGTTCTTCTTCTTTGAGTTAGCTGCTAACATCAAATAGTTGCTTTTTACGTCTCCTGGTGATGGGTTGCGCACATTCTACGCCGCCAAAACCCCTCCTGTCCTGCCGGCTGTCCTTTTCACACAGACATCTTACTACCTCCTCTGCCAACTTAAAGGCAAGACAACTTTGTCCTTCCATTTAGCAACTGTACTTTTAATACAGAGCGGTGAGCCAAAATAATGGTGCAACATTCCCGCCTTGAACAGGCAGCATAAAAGTGGCTGTAGTCAGTGATGGAGTGTACCTGAGTACACTTAAATTTTGACATACTTGTACTTTACTTAAGTATTTTTATTTTAGGCTACATTATACTCCACAACATTTCAGAGGACAGTATTGTCCTCTTACTTCTACTTTTTTCCACCACTGTACATAGTTTAATTTTTCAAAAAGGCTCAGCAATTTCCGGAAACAACAGGGTACTGTAGTTTTTACCAAATGTTACTCAAACAGGAGAAAATTGTGCATTTGTTGGGGACTATTTTTAACGGTGGATGAATACACATTTGGTGTTCTTGTGGGTAATTACAGGAGTAGTGTGGTGTTTGACAGATAAACTTGACCTAAATTACAGTGCCCATGTTTATTGCAAGAATTTCAAATGTCACGCAGTCCAACACTGTTGCTCACTGAAGTGTTTCCTATACTTTATGGAAACAGTGGAGCTCTATGGCACAGAAGAGTATGGGTGTTAGGCTTTGGTTAAAACAGATAACATCTGTCTGTGATCAGTTAATTGTTAGTTTTGGTCTGTTTAAAGACAATGAGAAAAATATACTTTTAAATAGTGCTGAAATGTCACCTGCTACAGGTTTATTCTCACTGATGATGTTTTAATTTCAGTCCGCACACAGTGATAGTTGGTTGAGTTGGAAAGTAAGACAGATTGAATTGTAATTATGTGTATGTGTTTGACCACAGCTGTGGGTGGAAGCAGTGAAGAGTGTTGATTTTGCACTTCCACCGGGTGACATTCTGACTCAAATGCATTTTCACTGTTGCATTAACAGGAGGCAGGTTTAATACAGTCTTGACCCTGTAAATATTTCCTGTTGTCATTCAGATTAGTCCCAGAAATGTCGTTTGCTACATTCAGATGGAAACAGTTTGTTTTCTGCCGGCATACACTCTTTATTGTCATTGTTAGTTTGGTCTTAAATCCAGCTCAAGATTGCATTGAAATGGATTTTGAACAAGGAAGTTGCCATTAACATGATTGATAATCTGTAGTGTTTATATCTTTATGTTTGCTGTCTTCCCTGCTTTGTACTGCAACTGCTGCAAAACAGATTAATAAAGTTCTATCTTATAAATTTAAAAGTTTAAAACATGCCAATAACCTGGTCAGGGTTCAACGCTAAGGCTTTTTTTCACTTGCCCGGTTGGGCAAGTTGGTCAGAGATCTACTTGCCTGAAGTCAGTTTTTACTTGCCCTATACATTTTTTTTTAAATTTAAGTGGCTATCAAATAACAAAGACTGCAGTTATTTTTATGTTATGTAATCTTTATTCACACTGTATTTATTAATTAAAACAACATATGTCATGTATTGTAGCTTAATTCCTACACAAAAATGACAATGTCATTGCAGCAGCAGTCTTTGTCAATCGTTCTCTGTCTATAATTTTGCGCCCTACTTGAGCCATGCCCACCTCTATTTATTTTTCACCCCTCTCTCCAGTTCTGCTGTATTAACCCTGGGTTTAATATATTTTGCTTCCATCTCTCTGCCCTACTCTAATCTACTTCAACACTACTTAGCTCTCTCTTTATTCTACCAGTAGACTACCACATCCACCTGTTGCACAAACGCACACAGCAGTGTTTCCCCTAGGATGGAGTTGTAGCAGCAGAGGTGAAGCACACACATGAAAAATAATTTTCACATGCGTGAAACTTTTTTGTATGCTTGCAAAGCACAGCCTGCTGGGATGTTTCTATGTATACTGGCACCAGAAGGGCTCTTTAGGACTAAGTACATACAGTACATGTGTGCACAGTAATAAGCAGGTGAAATTTCTGTCTAGCTTACATATGAGGTGTCTCAAGATAAAGGAAAATCCAAATTTATTGAACATAATAAAAGTAAAAAGTCACTTGACATGCTGCTGTTTTGTGCTATGACCTATTTAAGTACTGGAAGTTGTTATTTACGTGACAACGCCTGAACCAACACAACACAAGCTCAGCACAGAGTGCCATGCTGCGCTGCCGTGTGAGCAGCGTATTTGTCTGTGTGTAACAGCAGTCTGCTGATGGTTATTTTTACGTTGTCCATAACAATAACTTTGTCAGCTGACAAACTGCACCGGACTCGGGTCAGGTTTAGTCAGGAAAATGTGGCCCAAGCCGCTCTAGCATGCTCACCTGTGTGTGGCAGAACTCCACCGTGTGTGATACAGAGAGCAGAGGAGAATTGTTAACGCGTGACCATGTAGAGACAGAAATGACACAATGACATAACACAATAAATAGTATATTGGTATGTTATTATATGATGCTTCCATCATGCAAAATAATATGACTTTAGTTTATGAAGAGGTAAGACAGTGCAGCATGTAGAGAGGCTTCAGTGTTCATTGGCTTCATTTGTGCCATGTAACCAATCAATGGGGGCTGTGGGCAGGACATTGTTACACAGCGTGTGCCTGTGACTTCAGGCAGAGAGACCGCTGCATCAGAGCCGAAGGAGAGTGTTTTAAAATACATTTATTTTATCAATTAGTTATTAACTTTTACTATTTTTAGCAACTTGCCCAATCGGGCAAGTGAGTTTTTAGTTTACATGCCCGACCTTGAGTTTTACTTGCTCCGGGCAATTGGGCAATCCTTATTGTTGAGCCCTGCTGGTATTGACTGCTTTGTGGCCTCACAGAATATTCTGACATACCCTCCTAGTATCAGTCCTGTCAAGATGTTGCTACCACAACAGTTATAACTAATCTAGCCAATGGCTGTGAATTCAATACTTTGTCCAGTTAATGCAGCTTTACTGTGAATTTGACTTTTTAAAACGGGTAAAAATCTCATTTCATTGTGGACCTGCATGCAGTGTATTTATTTGCTCCGCCTGTCACTGTTAGCATCACACCACTAATGTCACCCAATGTTTATTAATGGTTTTAAAGACAGAGTTGATCCTCTTCATTATCAGTGTGAGAGTTTTGTGTCTATTTAATGGTTTAGCTTTGCTTTGAATGGCAGCAACAGCTAATCGTCAGTGACCAGCTGTCTTATTATATTGTAAAAATGTTTAACTCCCAAATATTAATATCATTATTGCCCTTAAAAACTGTATTGTTTGGGCTATACTGCTGATGCGTTCTATATCAAACCTCTGAACTGCCTGTGGATGGTCAAATAAGTAGAAACGCAAAAAGATAGATTTTCTTTACAACAAAGTACATCATCAGTACTACTTCTGGTCCCTTAAGAAAGCAACTTCTGGCATGTAAAACATTTGAATAAGCCTCACTTCCTCAGCTGAAGTTCCTCATGCAAACAGCAAACTGCCAGTAAGTAGTAAGAAGTGCAAACATGAGAGCACAGTGACAACAGTCATGTGACGCCTACATCTGCATTCAAAAGTGAACTTCTTGCGAAGCGTGAACCGTACATCCAGGATATGTTTATACTTTCTTTGTTGTAAAGCTCAGCAGTATCCTGATCTCCATTTTAGATGAACCACAGCCGGCGGATGGTTAGCTAAAAATAGATCATTTTAATACTTTATTATAAAATTATTAATGGAAACTGGACATTGCAGTGCTGCAGCAGAGTTCATAGCCAGTTTATTTCCACCAGGCTAGACCTGTGTGAGGAATACTGCAGTCAGGGGAGGAGTGGAGGGTGAAGCTGAGGCTGAAATCTTTATTATATAATGTTTTAAAATTTATATATTGTATTTATGAATGTACAGACACTTAGAATGAACTGCTGCTGATAAAACCATGAACTATTGCACCGATTCCCAAAGTAGAATTGCTCAAAACCACAGCAGTGATGAAATTAGCAGTAATATTTGTGGTTTAGAGCTGCAACGATAAAGAGATTAATCAATTACTTGTCAACTAATAAATTAATTCAACTGATTTGATGATTGATTAATCAGTTTAATACTTTTTTAAAGATGAAAGTCAAAATTATCTGACTCCAGCTTCTTAAATGTGAATATTTTACAGTTTCTTTACTCCTCTGTGACAATGAACTAAACATCTTCGGGTTGTGGACAAAACAAGACATTTGATGACATCATCTTGTAGTTGTAGCACTCGTGGTAGCCATTGAAGATGTAGTAGTATGGGTGGTGGTTGTAGTTCTAGTATTGGCAGTAGTAGTAATGGTGATAATACAGTCATAGTAGTGGTAGTATTAGCTGTAGCAGGGCTTTCTGTGGTATTTTATCCTTAGGATATAAACATGTTGTGTCATCTGTTGATTCTGAGGAAATATTAATTAGAAACTAACAAAATGAGCTATTGAAGGATTTGTTTTACACATTGTCGCCGTCCTGTGAAATCCTATGTATCTCCAAAATGTCTCCTGCTTTGTAGCAATTCTTTTGTCAGGTAACCCAACAGGTTTTTAAATGATTTATGTGCCTTCAGAAGTAGGATTAAGGCTAAAGAGTCTACAGCCATGCTGATGGCTTAATACCAAAATTAGCATGCTCACATGCACAAACTTCTGTTTAGCAGGTGTATTGTTTACCATGTTCACCAACTATGTTTAGCATGCTAACATTTGCTGATTAGCACTAAACACAAAGTACAGCTGAGGCTGATGGCAATGTATTTAAGGGATCATTGAAGTCATTAGGATTCATACTCTGGGGAGCATGAATGTCTACACAAAACTTCAGAGGGATTCATCAAATAGTTGTTGAGGTACTTTGCTTTGGATCAAAGTGGTGAACCTACAGACCAACATTACCATGTAGGGAGCAAAATGATAAAATTTTGTGATACAGGGTTTTTGTTAGACAGTAACTAAGTGAAGAGGTTGCGTCTTATTTAAGGTCTAGTGTCCAGGATTTAGTGGCATCTAGCAGTGAGGTTGCAGATTGAAACCAAGTAAAACTTCCCCTGTGTGTCAAACGTGTAGGAGAATTACGGTAGCCAACACAAAAATGTGAATGGCCCTATCAAGAGTCAGTGTTTGGTTTGTCCATTCTGGGCCACTGTAGAAATGACATGGCGGACTCAGTCCATATGTTAATATATACAGCTCATTCTAGGGTAACAAAAACATAGTGATTCTTAGTTCCAGGTGATTATACACTACTGAAAACATACTGCACCCCTTACTCGGACCACACACATCTTCGAACTAGTCCTCATTTTGATCTCAAGTACACCCTTTTAAAGTTTAGTGGCTGTATTTTGTATGGCTGTAATGCTTTTGCAGTGATAAAATCTATCCACAAACAGACAGTAGAAACACCTCAAAGTACTCAAAACAGCTTCTGTGATAGTTTCCGCTTTTGCCGTGATGACACATACACACTCTAAGATTCACAAGGTGAAAACAGAACCAGCTATCACAATGTTGTCGCTGTTGGTGATAACTACAATTAAAAACACAAACTAAATGATGCAGAATTTCAGGTAAAATCAGGTTTGTTTCCTGTGTATACCACTTTGTCCTGTTGTGTTTGACTTGTTGATGACACAGTAACTAGCTTCAGATGGGGACATCAATTCAACATAATGGTTACAGACTGGTGTAAAAACCCATTTTTCTATTTAATGTCAGACATTCTCTTATACTACTTTTGGTAGCTTTTATGATAAAAAGGCTTTCTTCATCATACTCCAAAAACACTAGACATTAAAACTAAATGAAAACTTCACTAAAAACAAGTAAATTCCTCAAAATAAACCTAAAAGTACTTGTGCACTCCTGAGACTAAACTCAAATCAAAACAACATGAAAGTCTAAATGAAAATACAATGTAATGAAAATTTAAAAACTGTAGTAACTCTGCTCTGCATTCTGTCTTGTCTTGAAATGGTTCCCACTGCAGAGACAGTTCATAGTGTGAAGCTCAGCACCAGTCTAGACAGCGAGTAGTCTGGAGTCTGGAATCTCTGTGGACAAAATAACAGGTTCCCTCATCACATCACACCACATGACCCCTCAACTCTCATTATCCTGAGGGATGGTCCGTGTGTGTGTGTGTGTGTGTGTGTGTGTGTGTGTGTGTGTGTGTGTGTGCGTGTGCGTTGGAGATGGGGGCAGAGTAGGTGACTGAATACACAACTCCATTCATGTCCCTCAGCTTCTATGAAAGTGTAGTTTTTAGTAGCGCTTTAGCTCATCGCTGGCTGACGATCACATAGGGCTTCACATGCTGCCAGAGGGCAGAGTGTTACCTTCTGTCTACAGTCCATGATACTGAGACGAATAAACATGATGACATTTCACTTTCTCTCTCTCTCTCTCCTCTCTCCCTTCGTGTTCCCACAGTTTGGACCAACGTGGAGCCTCGGTCGGTGCCAGTGTTCCCTTGGCATTCGCTTGTCCCTTTCCTGGAGCCCAGCCAATCAGGAGCGGCTGCCCAGCCTGCTGATGGCCAACAGCTTGTCAATCAGAGCAAAGGTAGCAAATGACCCCATTCCTTTTCTCTGAATTCCACTGCCTGTGCCCAAAATATAGAAAACTACACCTTATAAACAAGTATTTCCCTCGATATAATAATCATAACAGGAAGTAATATGCAGGGTTTCTGTTTCTGCCAAAACACTCAAGTACAAATGTTGGTCGGTTGTACCAGCAGCCAAGTCAGTGTTTCCCAAAACAGTTTCGACTGAGTTGCAAATCAGCACAGTTGGTGTTCACACCAATATAGTTCCAGTAACATTGTTGATGACACTATTTACTGACTAGAGTGCTAAAATCTATTCAGAGACTCATTTTGACTGGTGGAGACTGTCAGTAATCCTCCACAGAGCCTCATTAGACCTTATTTATGTGGTGTATATAGATTTTATGCTATCCTTTTTCATTTGATCTTATTAGCATTTTTGTTGTGTTTTTTTGTTTCATGTTTTTTTCTTTTTTAATTTATCACTTAGTCACTTTCATTCGTTCGTCCTTTGCTTTTGACTCACAAGGTTCTGTATCATGTGAATTTCCTGTTTTGGGATCAAGCTTAGCTTAGGACTTTATTAGGGCTGAGCTATTGATTCATCATTTATCCACTGTTAGTTTAAGGAAACAGTGGATAAAATTTCTTAAGGCCCTGATACACCAAGCCGACAGTCGGCCATCAGTCAATGTTGGGCTGCTGGTGAGCGTCTGTCGCCATAGTATGTGCGATGTGTCCCTCACCGCTGCCCCAAGTCAGCCCTGTCAGCTTTTTTTTTTGTCTTTGAATTAAATCATTCTGATTGGGAATTCAGTTCAGCGCTCCAAAAGCAAAATGGAAGTGAGGAAAGTAACCAAACAGCTAAAGTCAAGAGGGAGTCAGAACAAAACAAACTTGTTACAAAAGGTAAGATAATTTTTCTGGAGCCATTGAGCTCTTCAGCAGAAATATGTTGTTATGGTATCTGTTATTGTTCACTGGCACACAGTAAATATGCTTGTTTTTTCAACATGGGAATTTGCTAATAATGTGCTAACTGGCTAACTAGCATCAAGATGGTCTTCTGTTTTTCCTTTATGGATAACACATATAGACTATTGCCATTTGCTGTTATGGAGAGTTATTTCCTCTCACCCTGGGGTGTATTCATGTGCAGCTCTTTGGCCGAGATGGAGGCATGGTGAGGCAACGCAACACTCGACTTTGGTTGCCACTAGCTCTTTAAAGTCGGTTTTGTTTGTCCGGGCCTTTAGAGCCCACATCGTCAATCTAAAACACAGAGATATTTGATTTGCTAAAATATATGACAAAAAAAACAGCAAATTGTTTTTGAATCACAAAAGTTACCAGCAGTGGTGTAGTAGTAGTCGATGATGTGGGTGTACTACTAGGCAGATGGGTAGTTTACAGAGCAGGAAGTGGATATACTCTCCTACACATGCTGGTAGCCTTTCGGCTGATAGGTGGGTATAAACGGCCAGAAGAAGAGGTGGGTATACATCGTAGATCTGCGTATGCCCTCCAGCACACCACTGATTGCCGGGTAATTTTCTGTCAGCTGATTAATTATTTCAGCTCTAGACTGTTAAATAAACCAGCTTGCTTTTTAGGAAAGGAAGACATCCCATTCAAAGCTGTGTCACATTATTGATCTCTAAAAACAGTAGACAGTTTGCTATTTTAGGGTCTATGAGCATAAAAGAATTTGTTTGAAGAGACCAAAACACTGTATTAGGGTTGTAGTGGCTAATCTCTGTCTGTATAAACATAGAAAAGGAAGCAAGCTCATTAATACATACAGAAAACGTTGTTAAAAAGACACCTGCAGAATAAAAAAAATGTTTCAGCTCAGTTTTGTAATTACTATATTTAATGACAAAATACTTCTGTAATGTTTGGATGTCGTCACTAAACCCCTTACGGAACATTTCCCTTTATATGTTGTTCTTCTTACTACTGCCACAGATTATAACACAGATGTAGTCAGAGTTTGTCACACCTCCCACAGCCGGAATAAAGCTGCCCATCAACAAGCTGCATTTAGGGAAGCCCTACGTTCACACATATGACACTTCTTACTTCCATTAAAAAATTGTATTAACTGGCTTTTAAACGCCTTTTTATTTTTCAGAGCCTCGTTGCGGTGTGGCCCTGGTAAGCGATGGACGGACCGGCCCTCCAGACCTAGAGAGGGGATCGCCGTCATGCCCTCCCCCTACCAATGACAATCCTCCCGCAGACAGGGGTGGGGCTGACAGCGAGACAGAGAGTGATACAGACGACCCGTAAGTACAAAGAGGCTGATTTTACCCTCCTCCCTGATATTATCATGGTGCTTGATTATTTTGACATTTTCTGCAAATGCCTTTTTGGCACATATGATTAAAAAAATATTTATCATTGCAGGTTGCAACAGTTAAGTATTCAGCAGTATATTTTGTGTTGGTCACCAAAGTCTAGTGATGACTACAGATGGCAAATAGAATCAAGAGAAGAAGAAACAAAAGATTGAATTTAAATTCAGGTGTAGAGTAGCGCTGTGGCACAGTGACCGCATTGTGAAATGAGGCCAGTCTGCCAGTCAGACACAGGAAACTGCCAGACAACCATTGATATAATTTAGGTCATGTTTACTTGCAAGTGCAATAATTTAAATCTGTCTGTTATTCCCATAAAGACTCAATGAAGTGGGACGTAACTCTTGTCAATTTATTTTGTAGAATAGATACTGGTTTATTTAGATAGTATGAAGGAATTTAGTTTATTCCTGATTTAACTACTACTGTGATTTTTTGGATTTTTTTTGTAAAGTGTTACAGGAGCAGTGTGTAGGATTTAGAGGCATCTATCAGTGAGGATTGTGACTAGCTGAATTTTCTCCTGGTTAGAATACCTTCAGTGTTCATTGTTCATCTGCAGAGGTCTCTTCCTCTCCAAAACAAACAGACCCAGGGATTTAAACCACTAAAAACACTGAAAAAATCTGTTTCACCATCACATTTTCTGATGCTGTTCAGCTTGACAAGGAGGGTTTGCTTATTACGCTGGGCTACCCTTACACATGTATTGCTCTCTATTGAGCCAGTGTTTGCTTTGTCCATTCTGGGCTACTGTAGAAACATGGCGGTGCAACATGGTGATCCCTGTGCACAGGGACCTGCTCCCTATGTAGATATAAACAGCTCATTTTAATGAAACACACAATTCTTATTTTCAGGTGATTATACACTAAAGAAAACATACTTATTATATTATGTTCCATTTCTGCCAGTATATCCCCCTAAATCTTACACACTGGACCGTTAATATTTTCTTCCAAAATTATATGTATTCATTTTGGGAAAAAAAAGTCTGTAGCTACATTTCATCGTTCCATACACTTAAAATACGGAGAGGGAAAAACAAAAAGCAGTAGCATCTTGAGCTAACCCTCTGTCCTCTAAAAAAGTTTAGGTGTTACATTTAAATGTTGTAAACTCATTTTGAGCAAACACTTTATACATTGTGTTTCCTTTCTGAGACTCTTGGTATGACTCAACAGAAAACAGATAGTAACTGTAGATTATATTAGACACAGTTTGTCGGTGTAGTTTGAATCGTCGCCTTTAAAACTCTCAAGGACCCTACGCTCAGAACAGGTGCACTGAAATCCACCTCTGACAGCAAAAATTTGAAAGAAACAAACAACAACAAACAACTTTTCCACCAGCTGCATCAGTGTGTGTGTGTGTGTGTGTGTGTGTGTGTGTGTGTGTGTGTGTGTGTGTGTGTGTGTGTGTGTGTGTGTGTGTGTGTGTGTGTTTGTGTGTGTGTGTGCCTGGCAGAGAGTTGTACAGTCTGTGCTTGTTCATTCCACTCAGTCTCAGGCTGCGTCTCTGCGTCTGGCTGGGTTATTGCTCTTTCAGAGTGACTCAGACGGGCTGCGTGGCTGTCTGGCTGGTAGTGTGGTTTTGAATGTTTTCAGGGTCACTGTGCTCACAAAGGCCGCCATCGCCGAAAGAAGTGCTTCAGCAATCTCTCAATGTTGCAGTGGTTACACCTGTTATCTGGCTGCAGCTCAATGGAGAGACTAATGGCATTAATAAAAACAAAGTCGACTCATTTAACAAGATTTCAGCTCCATTTATTAGTTGTTTTACCCTGCTTGTACGAATACACATACACTGCTATTGTACACATGCTTACAGATGCATACATCTGTAAGCATGTGTACATTCTCCTTGTATCTTTTTTTTCCCACAATATTTTTATCATGCTTTTCATCACATAAACACAAACACAACTAAAACAATACACAGTGGCCACATTTACTAAACATCTAATTTAGATCTGTAACATATGATGCACAGAGCACATGATACACTCAAAGCGACACTCACATCAATATTTTGTGGAAGTATAAATGGGAAGATACAGTTTATCTATGTACATATATGTAAAAGGAAAGCCACACAGCCTCAACACAGGCTGCAATGTAACCACTCTGGCCAATATGAACCATCAGTTTACATCCACTAAAAGTGCTTGTGTTTGCCACTACCATTATTATTTTAAGTTTCTGACAACATTATGGAACGGATCAAACTCATCAGACTCCATTTAAATAAACTGTAATTTTAGCATGTATAGAGGCAGCATATTTTCACATCTAACTGGGTGCATTAAGAGTTTACTTCAACCAAAACAGAGTTGGTGATTGTTGGAACAGTGGAAAGACAAACCAATATGTATTTACTGAGTTTGATTTGATTCTGTCAGCTTTGAATGAAGTGTGTTTACAATAATAAAATTATTGTTTATTTAAATGGAGTCTGGTGGGTTTTGTGATAGCAATTTCAGGACTTTTCCTAGTTAAACAGAAATGATCTTACTCTTAAACAAAAATAGTAAGGTTCATCTCTGTAGGGATCATTTCCATAAGTTGTCAGACATTTAGAATAACAATTTGAGCCTGTCAGCGCCAAAACACTTTTAGTGGACATATATTAATGGTGTGAACATGCCCTGAATTGTTTCTTTGCAGGCTGTTTGGTGGCTTCCAGCTGCAGCCCATTAGTCAATTTAACACAAAATCATGGGACAAAAAATATAAAGTCCACCCTTTTTATATAAGGACTGTGTAAACAGAATATATAGTTATATTGTTTTATTTTTAATTTTTTTATTTACTGCTTCTCATCTGTCCAGTCTCTGTCTGTTACCCCTTCTTGATTCCTTTTTTGTATTTCTTTTGTATTTTACCAACCAGCCTCACATCCCCCTGACAGCTTGGCTGGCTCTGGCTTAATTTCTCCCTTCATGGACACTGTGCGTGTTACTCTTTTGCCCTTTTTTCTCAATCTAAGTCTTTGCTGCATTATGTGTTTGCTGTATATAACAAAAGAACTTAAGTTAAACGAGACAAAAAGGCAAAAAAGTGCCTCATTCATGCCAAGTCACGACTCGACGCAGAGTTCACCTTCGAACAGCTGAAAGGTTCAGACTTGCTCTCTAAAGACAGTTTCAAAAGACTGTTTTAATGGTCATAACAGCTATGCTCACAATTTAAACTGTTTTCTTGCCTGTTGTGCTGTGAAAAAGTTATTCCGAGTTTATTCACCCCTGGTTTATCAGTCTACAGTTTTGCTTTGTCGCTAATAGTTGGGAAGCCTGTGGTGGGTTCCTTTTTCTGCATCTGTCTTGATTTATGGTTTATTATTTGTGCTTTCTTTTTGGCTCTCTGCAAGTGTCATCTCTAATATAAACCACCATTATTGTGATGACAATAAGAATTTGTATACAAATGAATGTCTGTTTTACTGCTCTGTTTCTCTAGCTGCCGCAACACAATAATAATAATTTAAACTTATCCCAGTTTGCTGTCACAAACTGGATTTATTTGTTCTTTTCATATTAGCTGTGTGTCTGGTTGCTTTTTCCTTGAAAAAATCCAGTGGCTCACAGAAAGAATGCAATTCAGAAGAAGTAGAAATAGCAGTTTCAGTAGACTTAACTGAGTAGATAGCATGCGTAGTTGTAATATCCGAGGCTGAGCAGATGGAAAAAAGTGCGTAGATAACATTAATGTCAATAAAGGGAAAAGAAAGTCAGGAAGACAAAGGGAAAGTGATGCATGTTAATATTCCATTTTTTCTCTAATATTTGAATAGCATATATTTAGTCTGAATTTTAGTGCTTTTTTCAAATGTAGCATTTTCCGATTAACATGTGGGATATACAGATATCATTCTGCTTTTAATAGCATTCTTTTAACATGCACACAGCACGTTCAGAATATGTGTCTCTCAACTGGGGTTTTCACTGTAGTTCGTGTCACACGGTCTCATGTCCATTTACAGCCGATTCTGTGTGTTTTCATGGATACGTTGTACTTAAACCATCTGGCCAACAGTTTGTAAGGCCATAGGAGATATGCATACCCACAAGAAAAGTCCACATTTCTGGTCAAAAGAAGACACATTAAACATACGTACATTAAATAAAACTTCATGGAATCTTGTCTTCAAACCAAAAAGATGCAAAATACACACACAGATCAAAGACTAGGCTTTTTACACAGTATCTTAATAAATTAGGACCAGTATGTCTTGAATTCCTCCCTAAATCCTTCACAGCCCTTTATTCTTGTCACTTTTGCAAAAGTCCCTCAAAATGAGGAATTTCCCTTGATTTCCCGTCTCTTGTGGACTCTGCAGTTTCACTTTTTCTCTGTGTGTCAATGCAGGTTCTCCCCGGGTGTGGCCAATGATCCGGCGCCCTCCACTGGCCCCATGAAGAGACGAACACAGTCCCTCAGCGCTCTGCCCAAGGATGGAGACAGAAAGGTTAGTTCGCTGTGCCGACAGTCAATGAGTACAGAAGGCAGAAAAATACAAACAGAGACAGATTAATGCTTACCATAAAACTTAACTTTCTGTCCTCTTCCAAACCTCAATCAGAGGGAAAAGGACCACATCCGTCGACCCATGAATGCATTCATGATCTTCAGTAAACGCCACCGGGCCCTGGTGCACCAGCGACATCCCAACCAGGACAACCGGACAGTCAGCAAGATCCTGGGGGAGTGGTGGTACGCTCTGGGGCCCAACGAAAAGCAGCAGTACCACGATCTAGCCTTCCAGGTAAACACTCTGCCATAAAACAGTAGTGAATCTTTAGCCAATCTATTAGAGCTTTTAATTTTGTGCTCCAGACCTCCAGATTCATCAACAGCAGAAGCAGCTTGTCCAGAATTAGATGATGAAATACTGGGTAGTTTCCATGAGCAGTGAATAGTATCATTGCTGAACTACAGAAACAGAAACTGCATCAACAGTAGGGCTGTTATCAAATGTTTTAAATTTGAGTGTATACTTGAATTGTGTGTTTTTTTAAAAGGACATTTGACTGTGAAAATTGATATTTGATTGTTAAAAAAAAAGGCAGCACTACCATGGCTGGCATGGACCTGGACTGCTGCACTGAATGTGCTGCATGACAGGAGTCACACAACATAGCTTTCAATGATTGAAAATAAAATGTAGACTAAGCTGAAAGAGTGGAAAATTCATCAACAGACGTGTGGTGATGGTGGCAGATAGCTCAGCTACAGAGAAAGCAGTTTGCACTACCAGCAATCTGAAAGGCCCCGTTATGAAATACTTTATATTTTCGTTAGTATACAACAAAATTGTGGAACCTAGAAACAAAATTGTATATAAGCTTGTAAGCTACTGTTAGCCCTCCAGTCCAGTGTTCAACATTAACCATTGCCAATGGCCATAAGAAGTTACTCTGTGGCCACCGAATATCCCCTGAAGGTGGCCCCTGGTTTCTCTTAAGAAAGAGACTGTGTGTCTCTGTGAGATAACCTCTATAAATTAAGGTTAAATTAAAAGTATCCGCATCCTGCGAACCTTCGACAACGCAGTGTTACAGTTCCACGAACATCAGCATTCATATGCACCTTTTAGTTCAATATGCTTTGAAAACAGCGAACAGTACTCGTCACCAGCTAGCTACCCATATGTCGGGGCTACTGAAGTATGGGTTTATTAAGCTCACTTAAACTGCTAATGCGATCCTAACAGAAGATCCAGAAACACAAAAATTAGGTTTTCTACTTCTTTTCATGATGTTTTTATTGCAGATATGACTGACCCAGGCACAACGCTGGGTGGAAGTGAGAGAGAGCGCGAAAAATGTACTGTCAGTGGCTTTGTTAAGTTGCATCATATTGCCTTTTCTATGTTGCTTATAGAGAAGTTCACATTTGGTCCACCTACAGTGAACTCTGACCACCAAATTCTGGGGCTTGGTGGCCTGTGGGGCCAGTGCTTAAACATCTATTTTTTCCTGCATTTCACCTCGAGCAACCTGAGGACATGTCATGGAAATATGGATCCACAAGAGCATGGCTTAATGTCTGAAACTCCAGCCAATCAGCCACACAATAATTGCTAAAAATAGATATTCGAATGGTTAGAACTTATATATAATCGAACAATCTAACATAATTGTCGGCCAATTTTACAGCCCTACTCAACAGGAAATTAAAGGCTCTCTCCTCCTCCTCGTCCTCCTCCAGGTGAAAGAGGCCCATTTCAGAGCCCACCCAGACTGGAAGTGGTGCAACAAGGACCGAAGGAAGTCGCTGTCTGAGGGCCGTGGGACGCCAAAGGAGCCACGGGAGAGGAGCATGTCAGAGAGCATAGGTGTGTGCATATGTATGTGTGTTGATTAGCATGCCTTTAAGAAGGGAAAACGTCTTGGATCAGTGAATCATCAGCTGCTTTGAATATTTTGTCCGTTTTAGATCCTTCAGTCAATTAAAAAAAACATTCAGGCATATTTAATGATTGTCTTAAAAAATTCAGTATAGTTAGAGAAACATACTGATTTTTGTTGCCCATCGCAGCCTTTTTGCTGATGCTCTTAGACAGAGCGTTGGTGTGGATTTTATGGAATTGTCTCTCAGTTTTATTGATCTGTTCCATGATGTGAAGTTGTGCTGTGATGTTTGATCTTTGATCAGTCTTTGTCCTCTCTTCTCCAGATCCCCATCCGGAATCTCAGGTGCTAGAGGGGAAAGGAGGGGTTTCGGGCTGGCCAGGGGGATCGGAGCGTCGAGGGGGGCTGTTTTCAGGGCAGCACCCCCGTCCCCGAGCCTTTTCCCAGAGTGCAGTGCACACCCTGGAGCAGAGGGAGAGAGAGAGAGACCTAGAGAAGGTAGGTGGTTGTTAATCTGTAGCTCAAAGGCAGCAAAGAGACTCTGGAGATTTAAGAATGTGAAGCAAATGTTTCGAGATCACCAGCTAATTTAAATCTTAAAGCTAGATTAAATTAAAATCATGTGCTCTCAGTCGAGTTTTGCACTCTAAACTAATTTGTTGCTTTCAAAAGAACAAATAAGAAAATAAATGAAAATGCAGAAAATAAAAGCACCAGACTGAAGTAAATCGCCCACGCACCAACACGTGTGTATATTAATAGACAGCAGACGTGTGTCCTTCACACTGCAGAGCATTTTGGATGAACCCTATAACTGAAAGTACGCTGTTCAAAAGCAGTTCAAATGGACTCTCTCAGTTCTTTGTGTGAGGGCTTGAGTTGCTGCTGCTGAAAGCCCAACTGAAAGCTCTGGGGGAGCTCAGCCTCCAACTTCAAAGGTTTCACTTTCTACTTTTTTAGTGCCTTTGAAGGCATTGTGGTGTTTGTTGCGTCTCTCCTAATCACAGAGGGATAGGCCTGCATGTGAGCTCTTTTGTTTTGAAGGCATTTATTTAATGCTGTTGGCAAAGCTGTGTACGTATGCATGCTTTGATAATAGCAATATTACTCTTGTCTGAAGTGTTGTTCTGAAGTCCTTAAGGTTTTTCTGGATAGTTTTTAATGTTAAGAAGCAGAGTCACTCAGGAACTACTCAAATATTTTCTTTTAAGGGAACTGATGATGCTTTTCCTCATTTTCTACTGTCAGAATACTGGATTTTTATTTTCAACATGGCTGAAATTTCAACTAATAAGGCAAACAAATGTAAAAGTAATCCTTAGGAGCAACAACCTCAGGCTATAGACTGTTTTGAATACTCTTTTTCTCGTTTTTCTCTGCTTCGGGTACAAGTTAACATTAGCTCATGGAGGATTTCTTTATATGGTCATCTGCTCCAGGCACCCAAAAGCAAGAGTTTACATTACGTAGCTTACACTGCTAAATGTAGCTGGATGCTAATTTCAGGAAAACATGTGATCTTGGTTGCTGATGTTGAAAATTTGTCCCTGATGTAGGATCATATTGCTGCTGGAACATGTCCGCTTGTGTTTAGAAGTTCTTATTGGTGATTTTTCGAGAAAGACATTTCTATATACAGTAATTCCCTAGCTGCTACATGTAGCTTTATGCTAACATCAAGGACACATGCAATCTTAGTTGCCTATGTTGTAAATTTGTCCCCTGATTTTGGGTTATATCCCTTCTGGAGCATGTCCAGTTATGTTTAGAAACTTTTATTGGTGGATTTTTATTTTGAGAAAGTGCCACAACCCCTCCCCCTCCTTTTAGTCATTCCCAGGCTTAGTAAATGCTAACATCTTGGAAACAGGTCATCTTGGAGGTGTTGTTAATATCTCTCTTTTGAATCATATTTGTACTGAAGCATGTCAGGTTGTGAAGATTTTACTTTAGGAGCTTTTATTGGTGATTTTTCATAGTGGAGAGTGCTGCTATACTCCATTTTATGGGCCTTTTCAATTATCAGTTAAGAGGCGCCGTGCCATGCCAAGTCGCGCCAGAGATGGACCTTCTCCGAAGAGGGTCAAAAAGCCGGCAAGCCGCCCACAAGCGGGAAGCACTGATGTCTTGCTAACTGCAGCCAACCCCCAATGACCCCCCTTCTCGTTTTGAGACAAGCATGTTGCAAGACTCTCCTCACCTCTGTCTGTGCAGGAGAACAGGGAGAAAGACGTTTCTATAAAGTCTCTGTGTGTTCAGCTCTCAGTTCTTTTGTAGCTTCTAACTGAATCTCTGTGGGTTGAAGTTAAGTGTCTCTCCTCTCCTTTTACTTAAGAAATCAGCTTTACTTTACTGTTTCATCTTTACTTTCAGCCGTCTGAGTCTTGTTAAGTTACAGCTGAAAACCCAACTTTTCCTTATTTTGCTGCTTCACAATAAAAGTCCCCCATTATTTGGTTATATAAAACCTGTATTTGAATAAGCACAACATTGTTAGCAGCTTTTCTTCACTAAAAACAAGTGCGGGTGAGAGGCTGTGAGCAGATAGTTTGTTGGGCACAGGAAAACAGAGATCTTTGTGGGTACATGAGACCCTAAAAAAGAGGGTGGATCGCAGGGAGTTCCATCAGTTGGTCCAGCTTTGCCTCAATGATGGCCAGGCATATTTTTGGATGACTCAGGGGCAGTTTGATGACATTCTGTCTATCGTCGGGCCGCATAACTCTGTTGTATCCAGTAACCGCTACCACCAGTTTCTCCTCCATTGTTTACCAACTGTAAACTTGTTGCTGTGACCACCACAGAAGGCCTGCCTCTCGAATTATCTAATTGGACAATGGGAAAAGAGATGACGTGGGTTGCTTTTCCACTTTGAGCTGAAGTTTTTTCAACTCGAGGAGTTAAGAACACTTCGACAAAAATGCCAGGCGCCTAGAGCGCAGAAACATGAGGCGCGCTGCAACACAAAACTGTGAGCAAAAAGCTTCATCCTCATGAAAAACAATAACAAAAAGCCACCTCCAGCAGCAGGCTCTTACTGCACCTCTGCAAACAGCTCCCCTCCACAAGAAGGAAAAACACTTGCAGCAAAAATAACGGAGCACTTAAGCCGTGGATCAGCCTGGTGCTTTTAAACGTCATCACTCAAGAAAAGCCATCATCAGTCAAAGACATCCCTTCAAGTGGGTAGCCCTGTTGTAATGGAGATGCAAACCCCTGCCGCGCTGGGCTGACGGGCCAAACCAAACCAAGCCAAGCCAAACCAAACCAAGCCAAGCCAAACCAAGCCAGCCCATGACTGTCAAAATGGAGTTATAGTCATTCCACGGCTGCAACGATAGCGAAAAGACACTGAGAAATGAAAGACCAGGAAGCGACCAATCAGAGCAAACTGGGATTTTTCGGGAGAGGCTTAACAGGTGTTCCAGCACAGACAGTTTGAGGAAAATAAAATGTTTTTGACCATTAAAACATAGCAGGAATCTAAATTGCAGTATGAACCGAAAATGAGCACAATAGGTCCCCTTTAAGTGTTGTAAAACTAACATTTCTCTTTTCGTCTCTGTCAGGAGGACGGGGCGAGTTTGTTCCGCCACCGGTCCCCGCCTCAGTCCCTGTACCAGGGCGGCGTCAGCGAGGACGTGACCAGCGATGAGGAGCGCATGGTCATCTGTGAGGAAGAGGGGGACGATGATGTCATGGGTGAGTTAGAGGATGAGTATTGTGGTCAAGTGGTGGTTAGAGAGACTGTTGCACAACCACAGAGTCATAGTTTCAGTTCCCACAGCAATCAGTGCATCTTTAAAAAAGACAGTGAACTTCAGCCTTCTTAGTCAGAATGATGATTTTAGCAAAACGCCTAAAAGCTAGAAAAAGATGCTGTGTCATCCAGTGAGTTTCAGCCCTGAACCGCTAATTGCTAGTGTTAGAATATAACAATAGCACGTAATTGACTGTTTGATGGTGATACTGGTGGTTTGAAGGCACTGATTGCAAATGAAACTCCTCACAGGGAGCAATTAAAAGAATGTAAGAACCCTTTGCTGAAATGTGTTAAAGCACTAGTTTCTGATATCCATGTCTCATCCTCAGAGGATTCTTGTCCTGAAGGCTCCATTGACCTCAAGTGTAAAGAGAGAGTGACGGACAGCGATGAGGACGAACCAGACGGACAGGTAGCTGCAGTGATCATCAAATATCTTTACATATTATCCACAGTGGACTTTACTTTGAGCTAGATTTTACTGGGCAGCCATCTGTCTCCCTTCCGTCATTTTGTACTGGATGCATCCAACATAAAGGATGTGTTGACTGATTTTTTTATAGGTTTATTTATTTGCTACTCAATACCTGTTTTTGATTTATATATTAGCTGTATTTCCACCAAATACTTTAGGAGTCGTACCCATGAAACCTGTATGTAACCCTTAAGAACATGCATCTCAACTCTTTATGTAGGCAGGGTTGTTACTGGATGGCAATGGTCATGTCAACCACATAAGTAGTGCGACATCTACACCTCGTTGATCGTCACAATCATCACGAAAGCAGGTAGCACTCCAATATTTTCAAAACAAAAAGGAACAGGCTGGAGTGTTAACAGTCTCTGTAGCAATCAATTGAATATTTAATAATAGCGGGTTTGCACTTTGAGTCTTTGTGAAGCAAGACTGATGATACTCTCTCGACCAATCAATAGACTGCAGTGCTTCTCTGTCCACCTTTTAGTGTTGGATCTGTGCGCAAGGTAACTCAACAGAGAGGTAACAAATAACAGGACAAAATGGAGCGTTATTTTATTCGTACCATCCACAAGTTTTGACAATGGAAATGCAAGAATCATTCCCTCCGGGATTTTACTGGCTTTTTTGGGGATTAAATGTCTGTTTTCACGGCAGCTTTTCTTTAAAAAAAATGCAATACATGTTGCGATGATTTTTGCAAGCAAGCAAAAATTGCAAAATTAGTTGTGCTTTTGTGTGTGTGTGTGTGTGTGTGTGTGTGTGTAACTGTTAAAAATGGAAGGCAGCAGTAAGAATAAAACTGCACTGTGATTTATATCATACAAACATTACCAGTTATTATGTGTATTTAGTTGAATTCACCTTAATTCTGATTGCATGTTCAATAGATGGATGCGACAGCCTCTGTCATGGTGGCTTGTCTTGTCCGTTGTCTATGTGTTTCAGTCGTTCTCCAGGTGTGTTTTGTAGTAGAAAAGTGTTTCTCAATCTCAATTGATATTGTTTGTGTTCCACTACATTATTGCACACAGTGCAAAACAGTTTCCCCCACTTTAATGCAGAACATCGGGGAATTGCCTTGTACAGTCTCAAGGTTATGTTGGTAAATCTGAGACGTTCATGTCGCACATCACTGTATCTACACCATCAGAAACAAGGGACTGAGTTTGGTGAATGGTGACAATTGGTCAAATCTGCAGAAAAGTTATGTTGATTGGACAACATTGCAAGTTCTTGTTGAAGTCACAGAGATTGGTTGAATTTGTGTCGATTAATGCGATCGCAACATCACAGCATCCTGGAGGGACTGAAAAATAATGTGTGTAATGAACTTAACTGAATCAAACCAAATCGCACTGGTGGAAACGAGGCTATAGTCTCTGCAACAAGGAATGGAGTACAGGGTACCAAATTTAGTAAAAAGCTGCACAGCAAAAAATATTTTATTAAAAACTGAATCTGGGTCTTCATCAGCAGATAAGTTAGGTACTGGTACATGTGGTATCCCTCACACATCAAGCATTAAAAACCAACAGATTTTTCCACAGTTACTGTAAGCTGAGAAACTTTCTGTGTTGATGAGGAGAAGAAGAACTTAACAGCTTTGATGTCTCCTTCTCTCCATCTCTCTCTTCCCTCCAGCATGGCTTCCAGCCAGTGGCTCGCTCCTCTCTCCCTTCTTCCTCTCCCTCCATCCCTCACTCTGACTCCACCTCAGCTAAAGGGAACGGAGGAGGAGGAGGTGGTGGTGGTGGTGAAGAGGGGTCTGAGAGGAAGAGAAAGAGAGGCACAGATGGAGGAGAGGAGGGGAGCGAGGGAAGATCCAAGAGAGAAGAAACAGCAGCAGGTGGAGGAGAAGGGAGTGGAGGAGGTGTTGTCTCCTCTCTGTCTATCGCAGGCTCAACATCCAGCACCCAGGCTTCCCTCACATTGGCCCAGCAGGGTTTGACCCAGGTCCTCAGCGCCGTCCGCATGGCTCCCACTATGGTGACCAATGTGGTGCGACCCATCGCCAGCACACCCATCCCCATCGCCAGCAAGCCGGTCGAAGGAGCCGTCACCCTCAGCTCCCTGCCTCAGGACAAGAAAGCCACTATCCTGATTGGAGGAGGCGGACCTCAGCAGCTGCCAATCGCCGCAGGGGGTGGGTACCTGTCCTCATCCTCCTCCCCCGGTCCAGTCAGTGTCACTCCAGTGGGGGGCAGCGGCCTGGTCACTAGCCTAGTTCTGGGAGGGTCCTTTCCTGCCGCCCAACCCGTGCAGCTCCTCACCCCGCCGCCGCATGCACAAACCCCCCTACCTGTCCTCCAGCCCCAGCTCCACCCCACTGCGGCCACCTCCAATCTTACACCTCCCGCCGGCCCCAAGCCACTAGCACAGGTCCAGTACATCCTGCCCACCGAGAGCCCCTCCTCCCCTCAGCTCACCCACCAGCAAATTGTCTCCCTGCCCGCCAGTGCCGCCCTGGCCAATGGCATGCACTCAGGGGCAGGAATCAGAGTTTCATCAGTCAGCCCCGGGACCAGAGGTGAGACAGAGAGCAACGATTGGCCAACAAACAAGAACAAATCAGAGTTATATCTCCTAGTGTTTTCACTGGTCCACTGAAAACTAAAAAAAAAAAGTCTTTCCTACATTTTTCTTTTTGCTATAGTTCCCTTATTTCGTATTAATCATCTCCACAGGAAGCTCTGAAAATAGATTTGATTGGCTTACATAAAGGAGAGATAAATGATTGACAGGAGAAACACTGTTGACATGAGTATGAGCGCCCGACGCCCACCCATGCCTTAATCACTCTCTATTCATAAGAGTCTGAAGCAACAGAACATTGTTCCACCTTGTTATCAGAGAGGAAATTCACTATTATCAGTAGCTGAAATGTCCTCTCTGTCCCAGAGTGTCTCCACCCACCCGTTGCTCCTGTGCTGTCCTCACCTCCACTCTTTTGGCTCGATTCATCTGTTTCTCACGCTGAGTGTTTTAATTTTCTCTCTCTCTCTTTCCTTCTCACTCATTAGTCCAAACCCAGTCACCGGTCTTGCAGAGCAAGATGTTGGTTCCCATGGCAACAGTGAGAACAGGGTCTACTCCTCCTCATCCTTCCATTTCCCTGGTTGCTCCGCCTCTTCCTGCGCAGAACGGCCCCGTGTCAGGAAACAAGGTAACAACGTTAACAACAGTAACTAAAACAAGTGTCAACAGCATCAAAGACAAATAGATGCCACCCTGTCTGCTGACAAGTGACAAGTGGTTAAATCCACAATAACATCAGCAGCATTAAAACTAGACGTCACAACACATGACACAATGCAACACATGTTCCAGATGGGAAAAAAGTGGATTACAGCCGGTCACTTTGCTTTCTGCTTGTGTTTTTCTGCTCTGTGCTGCAGTCTTTATCCAATTTTGATTGCTCTGATTTCAGCTAAAACACTTTTAAAGAATTCTCTCTTTGAGTCCAGAAAAGTACCTTCACACACTTTGATGAAAACTGCTGTGCAGTGCCGAAAGTTAAGTGATGAGGCAGAAAATGAATTCAGTGTAGAGTAATCATTTAAATCATTTATTAAGGAAAAATACAAAATATTTGCATTCCAGCTTTTCAGATATGATGATTTGTTGCTTCTCTCTTTTTGATATAATCCGAAATCAAATATTTTTGGGTTTTGAACTATTAGTCAGATAAAAAAAAAAAATAAATAAAAGATCTCTTGAGCTTGAGGAACTTTTTCAGTTCAATTGGTTTTTCTAGTTTGACTGTTTTTCCCTCATTAACTTAAAGTTGCTGTATGCAACATTCAGTACATTAATCAGTCCCTCCAGGATTTTGCAGCTTTTCTGTTGTGGCCTAAAATGCTTCATTTCAGAGCAGCTGTAAAAATATTGCAATGCATGTTGGGATGTTTTAAATGTTTTTTTGCAACAAAATTGCAGGAGTAAGTGAAATTTGCAAAAAATAGTTGCAATTTGTTTGTGTGTAATTTAGTTAAAATTCAAGAGAACTTATTTCAATGACAATAAACTACAGTGGCACTGTTTTAAGTGATTTATACTACACTACCACTAACTTTGATTCTTTCAATACGTGCAATACATTTGGATGTAACAGCCTCTGTCATGGTGATTTGTCTCATCTGTTGTCCTTGCGTTTCAGTCATTTGGGCGTGTTTTGCAGTAAAAAGTGTTTGTCAGTCAGTGTTGTTTGTGTTCCACCACAACCCTGCATGTGGTGCAAAACCCTCAACCCCCACTTGCGTGGGCAACACCAAGGCATAGCCTTGCACGATCTTTAGTGTGATTTTTTGTTGGTCATTGTGAGACATTTGTGTCACATATGTCTGTATCTTCACAACCAGAAACAAGAAAATAAGTGTGGGAACGTTGTGCAGGAGACTTCAAACTTATGGGAAACTACGAAGATTGGTGAAATTTGCGGGAAAAAATTGGGGATTGAACAAAATTGCACTGTCGCGCAGAATTCACAGGAATTGCCTGAATTTGCATTAATTGCAGTTGAAACATCCTGGAGGGGCTGATTAATAAAGCAGCAAAACACTATTTGCTATGTAGCGCTATAGATGAGTAATGGCATCTTGGCAGACAGTTCAGCCATGCCTGCATGTTAGTGTGTGTTACTCTGTATGTGTGTATGCCACTGGCTAGCTAGTCTGTCCTGACAGACGGTGATGGCAGAACAGCATAATCGTGGAAACGTAACACTCACTTTTGGTGCACCCTCAGGTTAACACTGTTGACTGTCAGCACTTTTTGCTAGCCGCAGGCTCAGCGACTTTTATGTTGAGAGCTGAGTGCAGGCAATCCCAGCTCAGACTCTGAGTCATAGGTTTGCTGTTGCATACAGCTCCTTAATGATTATTCAATTAACCAAACCAGTGAAATGAAATGAGATTGCAGTTGAAAGTAATTGTAACTGTAGCCCTGCTGCTGTGCAACATTTCATTCAGAAGGTGCCAGTTACTTTAACAAAGAGCAAGAATTGTGCAGAGGACTATAAAACCAAATTTGACATTTATAAGTTTGTCTCACTGGATAATAAATAAAAGATTAAATATCAGATGTGCGTTCACTGAAAAGAGTTTATGTTTAGATCAGTTGATGAGAAAATCCTTTTGTTTATGTTTTCCTCTCCTCCCAAAGATCATCCAGATCGCTCCCATGCCCGTGGTCCAGACCAACATTCACCCTGGCAGCGCAGCAGCAGTGCATCCTGGGAGCCCCTTTCCTGTTTCCGTGGCAACAGTGATGGCTCCCGGTGCCGCGCCCCCACAGACGGTTCTTCTGACCTCTCCACCCACCAGGTCGCTAACTCTTGAAAGACAGCAACATATACCTGCTTTTATCTTCCTCAGTTAGTGCTTCAACTTGTCAGATATAAAAATACTGTCAGATTTCGATTTTAGACGGGTCATAAAGTTAATTATACTTTTTGTGCAGTAAATGGAGCGATGTGAACTATGGTACTAACTGTAAAAACTTTAGACGTTGGTAAAAGAAAATATAGCTACATTTGGCTGCAAAGTTAAAAAGTGAAATCTAGGTGGTTTTCATTCAAGCTGAAATTATACATTGGCAGAAAATGAATCAGCAGCGGTTTCTATAATTGTTTACGCTGTTTTTAAACAAAAATGTTCAAAATGTAATGGTTCCATCTCTGCTGTACTTGCTGTGTTTGTTTGTTTGTTTGTTTTCTGTGACAATAAATTGAATATTTTTAGATTTGGATTGTTGGTTGAACAAAACAGGCAACCTGAAGCCAGCTAGTGCTTTGGAAAATTGTGATAGATATATTACTTTATTTTCTGTTACTTTTCAGGGACATAATTGGCAGAATGATCAATCATAACGAATAACTGGTAGTCAAGCATACAAAATGGACTAAATTCAAATAAAAAATATATAGAAAATGTCTTTTGTATAAGCGTTAGTCAATTTGGGCAAATTTGTCAACATAAGCATTGGGAGGCGCCGGAGCATATGTTTATTGAGACTGGGATGTGTACATGTCTCTGAGTCAGCTGCCTGTTTGTTTGTAATACCTATTCTGAGCTTCTTAAATCTTGCCCCCAACAAACTACTACTTAACTAATACTAATACTGAAACTACTAACATCTAAACTAAAACTAAACATTGTTAAACATTAAAACTCAATTGAAACAATTAAACTCACTCTGGAAACCAACTGAAACTAAATTACACTGAAAACAAAAATGAAAAACTGATGAAAAATTTAAAACTATAATAACTGTCTTTTCCCCTGTCAGGATCACCTATGTTCAGTCCAGCCCAGGTGTTACCACAGCAACACCCCAACAGGCCACGCCTGCTCCAGGCCCTGCATATCTCCCATCATCCCTGGCAACCCTGGGCTTCACCGCCATTGCCCCAGCTGGGCAAACCCTGGTTCAGCCGATCGTCGGTCAACCGCCACTGTTGGCTCCAGCTCCGCCCCTGAGCTGTCAGTCACAGACGCCTCCAGGTCAGGCGTCGGGAGCCGCTGGTCGTCAGGTAAAGAGGAACAGTGAACTGTACAGTATTAATACTGTAGTGTAAAGGTGTGTGGTCATTAAGAGAATTAGTTTGGAAAACAGCTGGGTTGACTTACAGCGCAAATATTAGTTGACTTTTTTTTTTTGGACAAAAGTGAACCAATATTTTCTCTGGGTGTAAAAAATAAACTGAATTTCACTCATACTTTTCGCACTGCTTCAGCTCACCTTCTCATCACATGTTCACTATTTTCAACAGCTGTTTCACCTCCTATCCTTCTTCTTCTTCTTCTTCTTGCTCTTACAAACAAACATTGATGACACCCTGTGGTGGAATGTAACTAAGTAAATTTACTCAAGTATTGTACTTAAGTGGATCATGCTGCATTATAAGTACTTTTATTTTAATTTAATTGAATGCATGACTTTAACTTGTGACAGAGTATTTTACTCTTCTCTTCACTGTTGTTCTTTTGCTAAATGTCTGATAACTTTTTCCACCACTGGTCAAACTAAGAAAGCCACATCAGCTTTTGGACTGAAAATAACACACATAGTCTCTTCTTTACTGACGTGTGTGCGTTGTTATCTCCTCCATCAGGTACTAACTGCAATCTACCCTGCACCAACTGTTGCTCTGCCCACTGGCGTGGTCTCTGTTGCAACCATGCCACCCGCAGTGGCCGCCCCGGCCCAGGATGTGATGAGCCCATCCTCTCCGTTGGCGACAGGGGTGCAGGGTTCAGTGGGGATGACCTCCCAGCCTAATGTGGCAGAGGAGGTGGAGCTGAAGGTGGAGGTGAAGAGGGAGAGCTTTCCAGATGGTCTGACTGAGGACGGAGGACAGGGGTTGTCAAGCTCTGCCTCCAGCTCCTCCTTGGCCACCTGTCCAATTAATGTCACAGCAGGTAACGCTCCACTGGTTTTGTCTGGTTTGGTTTTAAATTTTAGGTGTTGCTGTCAAGTTTATCTTCATTATCATTTAGTCTAGTGTGGAGCCTTAAAATGCCTTTTGGTCTCAACATCTAAAATCAAATAATGACATCAACATGAACCCTACGGTCAGACTTTCTTGAATATGGTTGGTCTTCACTTTGAATTGTCAGATTGAAAACTTGGTGTTGCCCAATTATGAGATATTTTCTAACTTTCTAACTATTATCAGATATTTTCTAAACTGATCCTGCAGGATTAAGATTGATGCTGTAAGATGAGTGGAAACATTTAATCATGGGAATAATGACACTTGTTACAAAAGAATTCTTAGCACATTTATTTCCAAACAGTTGCGTAAGGAGAGAGATGAGCAGAAAACAGCTTGAAGAAAAACTCCCGTACACTGTCTAACTAGCAAAAATAATGATTTTAATCCTGTAAGTTAGACAGTGTGTGGGAGTTTTTCTACAATTAATGACACCTGTGAAAGGCACACCTGGTGAGGTGTTAGAGGGAGCAGAACACTTTTCCGAACACTAATTAAGAAAGCATACAGCCAAATTACTGAACAAGTTGTGTCTTGCTAGAAGTCGGGTTTTGGTGATTTTTTTGAAGTCACCACAGTTGCAGTGTGAATCTTTTAAACAAATGAGATAAAAGAGGTTTAGAAACAGTGTTGTAACATGAAAGTTCAAAATGATCTTAATCTGTTCCAGTCAAAAAAGAGGAGGACATCGGTGTGTACATCAAGGAAGAGAACCTCAGAGATGGGCACAGCAGAGAGAGACGCAGCGACATGGACAGAGAGCAGGACAGAGGAATGAAGGAGACCAGTGACAAAAAAGGAGGCAGAGAGACAGACAGAGAGGACCACAGCATGGGTGACAGCAGCAAAGAGGTGAGAAGATATATCAATATCAGCTCCATTCATTCAGTCGTTTGTTGCATCAGATCACACATTTCCTAAAGCTTCGGTTAAAGCTCTTCACAGGCCTATTCAGGGAGTTTTAGGTTTGACTTTTTTTCATCCTCTTCTCTAAAAACTTCTCTGGGAAAGTCAGAGAATATCTGAAAGTTTTACCAGAGTACACCACATTGCATTTTATTACAAAAAAGTAAAAGTAGATTGTTCAGTCCTTTAGAACTTTTCTGAGCTGGAAACAATATTAAAGGAGACAAAACAAACACCTCTCCACATCCTAAAAAAACTAAAGTATCTTGTAGGAAAAAATGTCAAAATAATTGAATCAAAAAATCCATGCTAGAAACTTTGGGCCCTATCTTACACCAGCGCAAAGCAGCACAGCGCCGCAGCTGGCATTGCTAGTTTCAGATTGACACAGTTATCATTTTCACGGCTACATTGTGTAAGTAGCAGATGCACTTGCAGCCATCTGTGCACCCATGGGCGTGTATGTCTTAAAATGAGGTGTTGTCAGGCGCATTGTTGGCATGTTGCTATTTTGAGGCAGCAGAAAGCAAGTGCACCATTAACCAAGAAAAACCTGGTAAGAATGGCACAGTGTCGTTCTATTTAAAGGACGCATTATTCAGATGGTAAAGTGCTCCTACATAGGCGGTACACAACTCATGTACACTTTGCTTCGAACACACAGGGACTTGCAGATGGGTTGCAGGTGGGTGAAATAATACATCATTAATGAGTAAAATATGAATCACATTTTAGAAAATGTGAACATAGGAGAGCACAGCTGCAGAGCTGCTGTCTGGCTCCACATTAAGAGAGACGCTGTGAACATTTTCGCACAAGGAGCAGTGTAACTTCACTGATTATTTCAGATGCTAAAAGTTCAGTTCTGTTTCCTCTGTCGCTTTAATGTCCCACAATATTTGCTATGGTGACATTATTGCTCTTACTGCATTATTGTCAGCAGAAAACCACTTGCTTTTCCAATTCACAAAAGCTGCCATATAAATAGCAGTGCGCCAGGTGCAGGTGGCTTTTAAAGGGAGTGGGCAATGACACTCTAATTGGTTTAATTCATGTTAAGCCCAAAACACACCTATGTGTAATTAAAAGACTAAATGTAACCCCCTTGCCTCTTAGTTTGCACCCAGATTATGTGTCGCACAATAAGCAAAAGTTGAACACACCTTAAATACTACTAAATAGACCATTTGAATAGGGCCTTTTGACTCTGACTGTCATGAACTTAGCACAGGTGAAAACAGGACTCAAATGCACGACTCAGATACGGCAAGCAAAGAAACAAGGTTTATTACCAGGCAGGGTTCATTACACAAAAAGGCAGTCAGATCAGGCGAAGGTATCCAAGACGAGAGACAAAAGGCAAGGTCAAAAAACAGGCAAGGTTCTACACAAAAAAAGGCTGCGACTGTGAAGGAATGCTGGTACGTAAGCTAGAAACATCGACGAACTGGCAACAAGACAAGACACAAAGGGGAAATATAAGCGGGACTAATGGGGAGTGATTGGACACAGGTGTGGGAGACACAATCAGGAATCAGGTGCACACAGACAGGGAGGGGGCAGGGCAGACAGGAACCTGAAACAGAGACAAGGGTGGGTGGTCACAAAATAAAACAGGAAGACAAGACATGAAACATGAGGGAGAAAATGAAATAAAATACTTAACAGGGGAACCATGACACTGACATTGACTACAGAAACATTAAGGAAAGTTGTGCGACCCCTGTTTCACCACTCTCTATCTTTCATCTCATGCGCTCTCTTCCCAGGCCGGACCTCGCACCTCTCCTCCTCCATCCTCAGGTTTGGACCCCCCTCCTCCTCCTCCTGCAGAAAGAGAGCCCCCCACTTCCTCAAAGAAGACCAAGTTCAGACCCCCACCGCTGAAAAAGACCCCTGATTCTCTTGAAAAGTAAGTGGGACAGTATTGGCACTAGAGTGGCATGAATCATTAGCTGAGGGAAATTTCACATTAGTTCTTCCATCTTGTATTTTTAGTTCCTCTCAAGCTGTTGATTGAATGCCTAAAATCTCTCTTGATCAAAATGACATATTAAGAAGTTTTTTCTATGAAAACAATCCCTTCATGCTTTAAAATTGCTTAGATGCAACTGTACAACTTTTGCGCCATGTGCTATGCGCAGATGGATGAATATGCAAATAAGCCTCACTCCTCAGGCTGCTCACCTTTGACTCTGCTCAATAAACACACAAACTCATAAATGCTACATGAGCCTGAGGGGGCTTTCACATCACCAAGTACATGTGACTCCAAAGTCCTGTTCATTTGGTTAAGTGTGAACAATCTGCACAAGTGCACTAGAAAAGGTCGTCATGAGTTCATGTGTACTCAGGTACAGTACACATCAGGTGTAAACACCAACTGGACCAAAACATCAGTTTGGACTGCTGTTAATTTAACACGACTACAAGGAGTTTTTAACAAGTTATGAAATTGAATACTGATGTCTCAGTTGGAGCAGTTGGAGCTCCAGTGGCAAGTAGAGAGCTCTGTAGCTCCTCCTCCAGTCAGGAGCAGAGCTTCAGCTCACTGCCCTGACAAGGTGCAGCAGTCGCAGGGGCACCAGTGTCTGTCTGCAGCACCTTTTTCTACATTGTAGCACAACAAAAAATGGCATCTAGATGGTGACACAAGTGTACTCAGGTACTAGGGAACAATATTATGAACGTGAAAGCTGAGTGGCAGGGTACAAAATCAATTGTACCATTAGGAAAATGCCATTCAGCTCGACTAATATCAAACAGTTGTTCCTGATCGGCCCTGCGATAGTCTGGTGACCTGTCCAGGGTGTACCCTGCTTCTCGCCCAATGTCAGCCGGGATGGGCTCCAGTCCCCCCGCAACCCCTAACGGGATAAGCGGTTACGGAAAATGAATGAATGAAGCTATTTTCCCAATCGCCAGCTCTGATAAGCTGAAGTGAAAGTGAGACTTAACTTACAAAATACCGAAAGTAAGCATGGCTCTCCGAATTTTCGTTATGCTTATGATATGGAAAGCTTAACCCAGCAAATTGACATGATTAGTTCCTCAGGTTTTGATACGTAGCAAACCCTGGATGTGAGAATCAGTGTTTTTGAGACTGTCATTGGTACATTGCAGTTTCAAGGCAAAAATGCTCAGCCACGGCACTGACTGGTAATTTTGGTCATAGTATGTCTCGTAGCAAATAAAAACACCATATGGACATGTTAAGGCTAAAAACTTGATTGTCACTGGAGGGGGTCTTTATTCAAACATATCTGAATGGAAGATAAGATGAGCTTTTATTGAAGTCCAGAGCCGTTCCCGCTGATCAGACTTAAGTTATGGCTCTTGTAGAATCAGTGCCAAAGCAAAATAAAACAAGTCTGTCTGGTCCTTCTGGCTCTCTGGTGGCTGTAAGATAATGTTCCTTCTATTTTAACAGTTTACATGTCCTCAAGCTGAGAGAGCTCATGTAACAGTAGCTTATCTTCTGTAATTATAGCGTGAAGCAGCTTGAAGATGAGATGCAGCGCCCTGGACAGGACTCCAATTGTCGACTTCATTTAACACTGACTTTCACACATTGTGGCATCAAGTTCTGTTTTTAGTTTGTGACCAAAACCTCCAACTTCATAAAATGATGGTGGAAACTCTTTGTTTACCGAATGTGAGTGGGCAGAGTGCTCACCATTTCTATTCTTTATTTAGACAGTAGGAGAGTGGTGGGGGAAGCCACAGAGAAGAGAAAGCCCTGGCAGAACTCAGCCCTAAGGCATGAGAAATGTGCATCCGTCCCTTGATATTCTAACCACCTGCATTGCTGGACTGAGGAGTGACACGACCACTGTGTTCTCTGTGTGCAGGGTCTTGTCAGAGACGTACTTTGAGGAGCGCTTCGCTGAGCTTCCAGAGTTTAACCCAGAGGAGGTCCTCCCTTCGCCCACTCTGCAGAGTCTGGCCACCTCGCCAAGAGCCATCCTAGGGAGCTACCGCAGGAAGAGACGCAACTCCACTGGTGAGATGCAGAGAGAGAGAGATACTGTCTTTGAAGCAAATAAGTAACTTTGAGCTGGGGTAGGCTGAAATCTGGAAAAGGCAAAGACAAAAAAATTGAAAAAACACCCTCCTCCTGCAGCTCTCCTCTCTCTGCCTTTCCCTCCAGACGACCACGGGAATATACACATGCTTTATACAGTAAACATGTGTTTTCCATACATTTATTTATGCTGCATTTACATAGAATCAGAGAGACAGTAGACAGCAAACAAGATATTATTTTAGTGCATGAGAGCAGGACGGTAAAAATTAGATGAGGCTGGGAGAGCATACTAATAACGGTACTACAGTCTGAAGTTAAAATATTTGAACTTTTTGCTGTCCTCTGTAACAGAATTTACGACCGAATGTTGCGTAGCTCCTGCACACAAGGTGAAAACACAGACAATCTGAACAATTACTGGACAAAACTAGAAAAATTACATAAAATAACAAGTTTAAAAAAAGCTATCGTAGCTCTTGCTATCGTTAGCTACAAAAATGTCACCTTGAAACTGCAGCTGTGAGCCTTTAGCTCAAGTTAGCAGAACCCCTTCCCTTTCATTTGTTTATTGTCAGACTCTCTTTCAGACTCTTTTTTTGATATAGTCGTCTTCCTTTTTTGATTGCTTTGCAGTGTAGGCAGTTGTTTCCAATGCTGGAGTAGCAATTTTCTCTGCAGGATTCTCCACCATTGAATCAAGCTTTCACTGAAGCAACTTGCATGCTCATCTGCATTTATAGAACAGCCAATAGGAACGTCCTCTCTCTGAATATCCCCGTGACTTGCCAAACTCTCCCACCATGGACTATATTTTCTAAAGCCTAAAAACACAGCCAAGAGGAGTCCAGTTTTCTCTTGAATACATTTGAGTACACTTGCATTACAATATGCTCAAACTTTATCATGGGATTTTTGCCAAATGAAGCCAAAATCAAACTGCCTACCCCAGTTTTTAGTACCCTACCCTATTCCGATTCCCCTTTCTTTTCTCTTTCTTTTCCATCCTCATAACCCCATCCTCCACTCCTCTACCCTGTCCTCTCTTCCTACGTGCCCTTCTTGCTCTTCATGTTCCCCCTTTTCCTCCATACTCACCTTCCGTATCCTTCATGTCATGTGTCCAGAGCTGGAGGTGACAGCAGAAGACCCCAGCTCCCCGAGGAGAAAGACCCGCCGTCTCTCAAGCTGCAGCTCGGAGCCCAACACCCCAAAGAGTGCCGCCAAGTGTGAGGGAGAAATCTTCACCTTTGACAGAGCAGGTATGGCAGGTACACCAAGTGCAGCAGCTGGAAGAATCGCACCAAAAGTTGTTTTGAAAGTGACACATTGTTAACCTCGTTTAAGCAGGTACGGAAGGAGAGGATCTTCTTGGAGATTTAGACCGGGTCCCCTACTCGTCTCTGCGTAGAACTCTGGATCAGCGCCGCGCCCTGGTCATGCAGCTGTTTCAGGAGCATGGATTCTTTCCCTCAGGTAAACCACCAGAAGATAGCACACAATGTAGTTTTTAGATCAGAAGTCATGTACCATCTTAATTTGGAGATTAGATCTACTGTCAGGGTGTCTACTGGGAAATGTCATACTATCTGGCAGCCTCTTTTTAGTCTTTATTGAGGATATGGAAGCGGACAGCATGACAATGTGAATCATTTTTCTGTCATTTCAAGTTATTTTTGTTATTTATTTTCCTGTTATGTAAAAAGACCTTAATCTTTTGAAACAAACTCTCTCCAATTGAGAACTTTGCAGGTTGAAATCAGAGCACAGTATCACACAAATATGAGTAAAAAAATTACAGATTTGTATAAGTTGACAGAGTGACATTATCTATTCTCAATTTACTTTGTCATTAAACTGAGGAACAACTGAATCAGTCATCATTGTGTCTATGTTATAAAAGCCTGATTCTGACAATGTGATAAATAAAAAAAGATTGTCGAAGTCATTATAATAAGACTGAGTTTGTATCTCAAAATAATGAGAAACAATAGGAACTTGTCATCTTAAGATACAACCTCATTATTTTGAGATGGTGTTATCATTATTATTTTTGAGAGTGAATCATTATTTTGAGATGCAAAGTCCTAATTTTGAGAGAACATTTTTTTGTTGTTTTGAGATAAGTCATTATTTCAAGACATTAAGTCATTATTTTTAGAAAAGCTTGTTCTTATTTTGAAATACTAAGGAATTAATTCAAGAAAGTAACTCATTATTTTTAGATAGTTTGTAATTATTTTGAGATGAGTCCTTATTTTAAGAAAATGTTCATTCCTTCTTCCGAGGAAATCCTACTTCCCATGCGCGAAAAATCACCAAACTTTGCACAAAGGTCCAGTCCCATGCCAGATTGCCTCAGCTGCAAAAACAGGCCATTAGTCCTGATGGTGGCACTACAGCAAGCCTCTAAAGTTCAAAATTTCCAAAATTCACAACAAATCAAATATATGTGCTACAGCTTTGGAACTTTCACTTTGAAATGTGCTCTTCCATGGCATGGATGGCTACTGCCTGGCACCCTGATGCTTGGCTTAGTCAATTTGTGAAGCCACACATGAACTGTCACTTGCCAATTAGCTTAGTGAGATAGAAGACGGACCTCAGTCTCAGAAGTTGTGAGTTCAAGCCTCAGCTAAGGCAGAACGGACATTCTAATGTGAAAGTCCTATGTCCTATGTATTTTTGAGATACCAACTCAATTTTGAAATACTCACTCACTATTTTTAAGAATATTTCTTATTATTTTGAGATACTGAGTCATTATTTTGAGATAAGTCCTTATTTTGAGAGAACGTTTTTGATGTTTTGAGAGAAGTCATTATTTCAAGATACTAAGTTTTTCATTGTTTTGAAATACTGAGTCATTATTTTGAGAAAGCTTGTTCTTATTTTGAAATACTAAGGAATTGATTCAAGAAAGTAACTCATTATTTTTGTCAAACTTTAATATTTTTTAAGATACTTTGTAATTATTTTGAGATAAGTCCTTAATGTAAGAAAAAGTTCCTAATTATTTTGAGATACTACCTCATTTTTGAAATACCAAATCATTATTTTTAAGAAAATTTCCATTTTGAGATACTAAGTCATTATCTTGAGAAAGTCTCTCATTATAATGATTCACAGTGGGGGTTTTTTTTAATTTGTTTTTTATATCATTTAGGTGGAAATAATAAAGAAAAAACCTGCACATGCAATCAGTAGCAGTTTCAGCCTTAATTAGTTTATAACTGCTCTGTTTCCTTCATCCCTGTTTTCACTCCTCCCTCCTGTTTGTCTCGTCCTCTCCAGCTCAGGCCACTGCTGCCTTCCAGGCACGCTACTCGGACACCTTCCCCACCAAGGTGTGTCTGCAGCTGAAGATCCGCGAGGTCCGCCAGAAGATCATGCAGACGGCCACGCCCGGAACCCTCGAGCCTGAAGCCAGCCCCGCTCCGTCACACAGCTCCTCTTTCAATCAATCAGCCCGGGAGGACGGAGGGGCGGAGCATCAAGGAGATAAAGGCCGGAGCCCTGAGGAGCCGAAAAGCGAAGGATCATAAGCTGGAGAGGATGACAAAGAGGAAAAATCAAGGAAAAGAAGAGAGAGAGGAGTGTGTCATCCCCGCAGAATGTTCTTGTATGTGTTGAACCAGTACTGTGATGGGCTCCAGCAGGATCCGTTCTACTGGCACTAATTTCCACCAGACCTGGGTAGAAATACATTTGAATATAGTCAAACTACTCAAGGTGCGCTTGATTCATCTAATCAGACTTAATAGAAAAAGAAAAAAAAAAAACCTCAAGAGTGGATGCATCCATGCAAGTCCTGATGAGTCAAGTGTGTCTTGTAGTATTGTTTTCCCTTTTTATTTCCAAGTATTCAGAATATTTTCAGTTAACACTTCGCCCAGGTCTGCTCTCAGCACATTTGTACAGTAGTTTGTAGGTTGACACACAAACTCTGTGGTACACACTCTCTATCTCTCTGGCGCACACACACACAAACCCTGGTGCATATGTAATCTCCAGCATGCATATGATCCCACATAAACACACACATACGCACACACACACACACACACACACACCCTTACCAAATCAGACTGTTACTCTTGGTTGGCAGTCCCCTGGAGCAGCCACCAAGGACCATGACACACAAAGGCACTTTGTCACTTATTGTGCAGATGCAGTTTGCTGTTGCCAGCCAGCCAGCCAGCCAGCCAGCCCTCAGATGCCATTGACTTGACCTCCTTCTCGCCCTTCCACTCCTCAGCACAGTGGTCGGGACACAAACACAACCCCAACGACCTCCACTGATATTCCACAGCCCCTCGATGCTGCAAGACAGACAGCACACACACACATATATACAGTACACGCACACACACACACACATACGCAGTGCATGGACATGTCTGTGCAGTGTGAGCACTCGTACACAAACATAGTCAACCCTGGTCTGACCAAGCCATTGGCCTGCACAGTTTTTAGTGATTGTTGTGAGACGAAAAACTGAAAGCATGACATCTTTTCGCTCCTGGAAAACAAAAAGAAGGCAGGAGTTGGGATGTAGTGTGACCAATCTTTGCACCTTCAGTTATTGCCATTATGAAAGACTGAGTCCTCATTGGCGGGAGCTGATTATATATGTCTGTATGTCTGTTGGGGTCCCCGCCCCGAAGCCTGTGTGAACAGGCACTGTAAAGAGATTATGTAAAGAGACTATTGGTTGTGAGGCTTTGAAGAATCAACGTTAAGTTCGACACTGACCGGCTCCCGACAGAGCACAGAGAAAAGGCAGAAGAAGAACCTGGACGATGATCATTGGATGGAAGATTCATATTCCAACTATAGGAAGACAGATAATAATAGTGAATAAGGACAACAACAACATGACAAGCTTACCAACAGAGAGAAAAAGTAGAATTTTAACCAAACTTCTCTGAATCTCCCAGTGGATATAATGTTGCTTTCTCTCGTTATCGTTGCCGTGGAAATAACCAGTTTTACCGTGGCCTGTTTTTCTCTTGTGGCTCTATTGTGTTTCTTCTCCAGCATAAAAAAAAAATCACAACAAAAAAAAAAAAAAAAAACTCTGGACAAAGAAGGGGACAAAATCAGTCTGTGCCCCCCCACTTTTAATTGTACCTGGGGCGGATCTCTCCCCCACCCCGTTACCCCCCTTCCCTCCTCTTCGTTTTCTCACCAGACACAGAAGTGGGGGAGCAGGGGCGTTTGTCGTTTTGTAAAAACGTTGAAATCAGGTGTTTGCACAATTTGTGCGGCCCTTCTCGCCGCAAGTTAAATCAGGAAAGTATTGTTTTTAGAGATTGTTTTAGTAGAAAAAAATAATAACCTTGTTCCGTATGTTATCAACCACCTTATTCCTCCCCTTGCTCTCCCTGCTTTTCCTCTCCTTTCAACCTATCTCTCCTCAGTCCTCCCCTCATTACCTCCCTCGACTCCCCTCAAGTGTTGTTAGAAAGTGCCCTTAAGCACTGGTCCCGGGTCAAGCGCTATGTAGCTCAGGATGGTTTTGGTTAGGGTTAGTTCAGGGAAAGCAGATCCTAGACCAGCCCTGGAGGGCAGTCTCTGGAGCCCTCCCCTCTTCCCTCTCTTCTCGACACTTTATCCTTTCCCGTCAAATGGTGCAATAGGACTTTTTTTTTTTTTGGAAATGGGTGGGTTATTTTGTTTTTTGGGGGGAAGGCTCTGTGCCATAGATATTAAATCCAGTGCAGTCAGTCAGTGAGAGGAATGAGCTGTTGTGATACTGTCTTTAACTATGGTATAAAACAAAACAAAAAAGAATCACACAATTATTGTTATTGTTGAAGAGATAGAGAGTATAACTTACTAAAAGTCAAAGACAATTTTTGAATAGCACTTTTTGGCTCTTTGCTTCCTTGGTGAAGAGTGGGGGTAGTTATTATTATGGGTATCTCTTTTATTTCTCTGTATACAGTTGGATGTGTGAAAAAAATATATATACCGGTATTTCCATATATGTGCATTTAGGTCTGTGTTTGGGTGTGTGTGTATGTTTTGGCACATGCAGGTAGTGTGTTAACACAACTAACCTCTTGTTCTTTCTCCACACAGCAACATTATCAATAGTATATTTTTCATTGTATTCTACATTCTATATTTACTCTAGAGACAGTATTTTTATAGTCACCATGACTATTTTGTCCGCCATCTTGACTGTTATCAAACCCAGTTGATTCAGGATATATATGAAATATATATTCAGGATATACAATATATAAATATATATATATAAACACACAGGTAATAGAGGACTGTCAATTCACATCTCTATGGGGTTAGGGCTGTAAAGTGTCCATCTGCATGCATGTGCAATCACATGCGGGCGTGCACACACCCACACAGACAAATGTGCATACACACACATGTATGCGTGTACACTGTATGATTGTGCTTAAAAATAAACTGTCCTTACTTTGGAGAAGGAATTTTAGGATGAGCGAGGTGAGTGTTATCTCATAAGCAGGCATGTTGACCATGTGCAATATTTCTAAACAACAACAAAAAAACTAAATATTGAAAATATTAAAGATCTAACACAATGTTGTATGTCCTTGAATTTATTTCACACTCTCATGTTTGTAAAGTTTTTATCAGTCAACAGGCAAAGGGTGCAAAGTTGACGCAAATGAATCCTCACTTGAACAAATTTGGCTGTAGACAAATAAACAGGATCCACAGATACAGCCACTGGGCAAGTCCCCCAAATCCTTTGAACACACAGCATGCACTTCTCCAGCTGCCCTCTATCAAGCATCTCAGTGTTAAGAGTGCTTATTGGATTAGAGTAGCCTTTCAGATTCAGGTCATATTGGGTGAGAGGTGGGTTAAGGTGAGGGGACCTTGTCAGAGAGCCTTCCTTATCTGCAAAAACACTCTGTGGGAAGCTTAAAGTTATGACAACCTGCCCAATCCAAACCAAACAAGCCCTATGACTTTATCTGTGGATAATTTTGCCCAAACAAGACATATCACCCTTTTCATTAGTTATTTTTCAAAAGATTACATAAAAGACTTTAGTTTTAAGCAAATCTTGTCGAAGTTTGAAACAATATTACAACAATGAACCCAAGTATTTCCTTTCCATTGTAATTTTACAGTTAATTGCTAATTAGCAGGTTTCAAATATCTGTCTCGTCTGTAGTATAAAAATGATCTCTGTACAAACTGCAGTTAACAAGGTAAAGTCAGTGATTTATTTAGGAATTTTATCTTAATGAGAAAATGTTGAGTGTTTCATTTTTATTGCAGTATATACTGCTCTTTCTCTGGCCTACATCCACTGTTAAGTCATTTTAAATTTGTAGTTGTTTTGATTTGTGAACGCCTGTGCAGCAAACCTGAGCAACAGCTACTCCGAACTTCATCTCCCAGGTGGCATTGCGAGCGGTCTGTTTCTAGGTGTCTAGCAACAGCTATCAGCCCAGACAGCCGGCGGCAACGGGAGCGGTATTTCTCGGTGTGTCTTTCCACGATTATTCGCTGCCGGGTATTCATAATTAATAGTCGCTTGGCTGAAAATAGTGGAAAAAACAACCCTGACCCCTGCACAGAGATATGAGCGGCAGCGGGCGGCCCAGGACCAGCTCGTTTGCTGAGCCGCCAGGTGTTCCAGGAACCGCCGCTGCGTCCACCGGATCAGCCGCTGCCGTGGGGAGCAGCACAGGAAAGTCCGGGGTCCCGCAGGCCTCCGGCAGCAGCTCGTCGGGATGCTCGAACCTTAAGCTTGCCAGTAAGTTCTAATTAGCCACCAGCTTTTTGTCTATATCATAAATGTTATGCTGTGCTTTTACCTCAAAAATGTCTACCAGTGTTACGTGTCACAACCCGGAGGAAAGTCGTTATTGCTCCTGTGTAGCGGTAACCAACTTGCTAGCATGCTAACTAGCTAGCCTGCTAACGTTAGCCACTTGTTTTGTATGTTACTAGTTCCCCGTCCGGCCAATAGATGTATTTAGCCTTACTGATATCAAACTAAGCATCTGCCTGGTCATCACTATAACCCAGTGTAACGTTGGGCTTTTTAACGAGTAATTTGATTTACTGATATTGAAATACAAGATGAGGATCTGATTGATTTCACTGTGGTCAATATGAGCGAGCAGTAAAACGGGGCTCTGTTGTTCTTTGTGGCCAAGCCAGAGCCTAATACCCAAGCTTGAGTGCTGCATTTAAGGATCTTTTTGCGGGTGTCGTTGAGAGTGTGGCATCAGCTATCAGTCTGGCTTGCCTGGAGAGGGGTCAGGGCGGAAAGTTGCCTTTTCACCAAGGTCACCTGTGGGGCAAAGGCTTAGCAGCAGGTGGCCGACGCCTGGAGGATGCAAGTGATGCATATCCAGCTCAAGAGCTGGGCTGTGTGCTGGGATGCCAAGGAGTAGGTTTCATCATGGAGTTATAGTATGCCTCTTTATCACCATAGTGACAGGTGTAAGCTGAGATCTGTGTGTGTTAATCCAAACCTTATCATCCATTAGCAGGCAGTGGTGTGTGACTTTGATATTAGAGCCCAAATAGGGGGTCATCTGCAGTTCAAAGCAGTGAGACCCTTGTTTTCTGGCTTTTCCTTTTGCAGCACTGAAGCCGTCAAAGCCACAAATGTTGCTGGTAAAGATACTCTTTGTGGATGATTGATGGATTCGTGGTCAGGTTTGTGAGACCTGGTGGCTATTTCAAGAGGCAGGATTAACCCAGTTAGCCAGTTATTTGTGAGAGAAAATGATGTGATTTGACACTTTGAATTACTGGTAAAATTAAACTTGGACATGGAACATTAAGGATGTTGTGTTGCCATACCAACCAGTGGTCTGTCATTATGAAAAACAGTGGAGGATGTTTGGTGATGAAATCTTAATGGTCCTGGGTTGGTTTTTTTTGTTTTTTTTTTAAATAAAATTCTCTTCATGCTGTAACTCTTAAGTGTGATATCTTGGTACTTATAGTCTGGAAGTGAACTTCTTTTTTTGGTAATACAGTGTAAACCTAAACAAAAATATTTAACTGCCGATCAGCCACTTTATGGGCTGGAGTGGTTATATGTTTGCTACCCACCCATTTGTTGAGGTATTAGGTTTTAATGCGCAGACCCAGTAGATACACAGTGTCTGACACAATATAGCAGCTGGTGCAGATGTCACAAGGAGAAACTGACAAGCCCAGACATGAAGTGTCAGTGAAAGAGCCAATAAAGGGGTGGCAGTGTACTACCAGAATGACACTTAATGAACTATTGAAATGTGGTGGCATTTTTCCTGGTATAGTTAATTAGACACTGGTTTTATTCCACTTACTAAATGTCATGTCATCAATTGATAATTCCTTTAGGTGACACTTTTGGAGTTGGTCCACTAACAGTGAATCATTGTGTTCACAGAATTTTTGGTATATTGTAAATGTATTACACCCAAGGGGATTTGAAAATAAGACTCAAGGCAGTAAATCAGAGAACTTCGCCACATCTTAGTGTAATTACCACGGCTGCTGTGACAGCGTCCGAGCAGTTGTTCCATTATTCACTGTCCATGGAGCAGCTCCAGGATTTGTCTCTGGATGACATCATCACCACATTCTGTCTCTTTGCTGTCTGACTTAATGAGAAATGTTCAAATTCACAAATTAAATTGAGCTATAAAATATTGAGAGGGAGGGGGGGGCGTCAGTGAGGTTGGATTTTCCCTTTAATGGCACAATAATAACAATTGCTTTATGTAAATTTTACCTACTGTTTACTGAGAGGCACGATCATGATCCACTGGGAAGTGGTCATTGTGTTGACTCTGTTTTTGTGGCAGACTGTCACATGAGCACAGTAACTCCAGAACAATAGATAATTGATAGAAACCTCACACTTACACCAGAGGTTCTCCCTATAGAGCAGATGACCTGGTTTGATTTTTGGAAGATCTTGCTGCATTAAACTGCATATTAATAAGGTAAATTTAATTCTTTTGAAGCCACTTTGCTTTAATATATGGAGTTCATGCACGTACAGTGTGTTTTTTGTGTATGAAGACATTGACATAGAAAATCTGCCATTTAATGCATAAATCAGAATCGTTTGAATATTTCATTTGTGATTATGGTGGACAGTGTGTATTTATGTGCTTCTTGTTGTAACATCTCTCCAAGACTTATCTGAGTTTAAGAGTACAAAATATATAGGCATGGATGTGACAAAGTTTAAAAAAAAAAAAAAAAAAACGGCATGTCTTTAAGGGACTGTTTCCTCCTAGGGACTTGAGTTTCCTTCTTTGAATGACAGGAAGCAGAGTGCGACACAAACAGTGAACTCCAACACAATGAAACAATGATAAAACAGACACACTGAGGAAGCCAGACTGAGGCATCGTCTTTATTAAGATAGATTATTGACCCCAGGAAAGTTTAAATCCTGTGAAACTCGTTTTTTTCATACTGTAAAAAAATGAATGGCAGTATAATGAGAGCCCTGATATCTTGAGGTGTACTGTACTGATGCATCAGCAAGAAAAATGTAAGAGGAGGAGCAACGTGGACAGTTGGCATAAAGTATCCTTTAACCATCTGTCCTACTTTTAACCTGGAGCCCCGTGGGAGTGTGTATTCATGAACCCAGTCATTGAGTTAAGAGAACCCAGTGACCCGGTCACATTGCAGGCCTCACACTTTCAGCTGTAACAGATATCACCAGCTTGCCTATTGGATGACCACCACACTTTTGTGGCTGAGGACAGTTTACTGTGCGTGTGTAGTTATGGACGTACCAGAGCACCAGGACATGCAGCTCTGGCTGTAAGAGGGCTATATCAATAAGTGCATTGTCTTGTTTGGTAAACAAAGCATTAAGTATGTGGACATGGTCAGGGTTACAGTGATACAGCACAATGACAGCTTGACGGCAAAAGGCTGCTTCATTATTTAAAGGTCCAGTGTGTGGAATTTAGGGACGTCTGTTTGCAAAAATAGAGTCTCATATTCATAACTATGTTTTCATTAGTTTATAATCATCTGAAAATAGAAGCTGTGTTTTTGTTACCTTAGAATGAGCCATTTATATTTACTTGGGGAGCAGGTCCTCTACCACTGAGTCCACTATTGTGGATGTTACTACAGTAGCCGAGAAGGGACAAACAAAACACTGGCTCTGAATAAGGTCATTAGCATTTTCGGCTTGGCCCCTGTAGTTCTCCGGCACTCTTGTCACATGGGAAAAGTTATATTGTGTTATACAGCTTAATTAGCCAGATTGTTTATGCTTTCATCTGAAGTCAAACAAACATTTCAACTTCATTCATCTTTCTCTGCAACTGAAATTTCTATTGTTGCACTCTGACGCTTCAAACTCTTTCATGTCTTCACTTAAAAACAACAGCAACAACAAAAATGTCAAGCTCCTCTGATTCCCAGAACTTCCACTGTTCAACCCAATTTCCTCTAATTTCTTTCAGCATCACCAGTTTAACTGCTTGTTCAACTCCTCACAGCAATTGTATTTGGGCTGCCACTTTTACTTCAGCTTTAACTGTGTCAGTGTTTTAAATATTTTTAAGGTCCAGTGTGTAGGATTTAGGGGGATATATTTCAGAAATGGAATATAATATAATAAGTGTGTTTTCTTTAGCGTATAATCACCTGAAAATAAGAATCATTATGTTTTTGTTACCTTAGAATGAGCCATTATTATCTAGGTAGCAGGTCCTCATCTACAGAGATCATCATCTTGCTCTGCCATGTTTCTACAGCAGCCCAGAATGGACAAAAAAAACACTGGCTCTAGAAAGGGCCATTTGCGTTTTGGCATCAGCCATCATACCTCACAGGCCATCCGCAAAGAGTGTGTCAGAAAAACACAAATCTTTTTAACGTGAAAGCACTTTATTCAGTGTTTTTACCAGTTTAAATCATCCATAATCATCCATTTGTTTTGGAGAGGAAGAGACCTCTGCAGATAGTTCGGTTCCAGATGAAAACCGCCAGAACAATGAACACTAAGCTGGTTGCAATCTGACCAATAGATGCCACTAAATCCCCCTAAATCTTACACTCTGTTCCTTAAACAACAAAATTTGAGCTACAAGTGCATGGACTTTTTTTTTCTCAGAATATTCAGCCTTTTCGAGTGAGAATTTAACTTTTGAACTTTGTAAATTTCTAAACCTGCTACAGATGGACCAGTGGCAACAGGGACTGACATGCAACTCAAATCCACAGCTAGACTTGAACTGGGGGATATTGCTGTTCATAATCTGTGCCTTAAACTCATAGGGAACCAGAGAACCCTGTACTATCTTTTTCTTTTTATTAAGATGTTTGGTTAGTCAGCCCATGAAGCTTTTTGTAAAAACAAAACAAAACAAAAAAAAACCTAAATGTGGTTATTAGACTGAAAAAGTTGTGACATTTTTTATGAGTGAAGTAGAAGATTGTTGAAGATTTGGAGTAGAGGTACAAAGTGTTTTATCAGTACAATAGTGTATATTTATATATTGCACTGAGGCATATTTATTGATTGATGGCATGCAGAAAAAGAATACCACTATAGCTTTGGGCTTTTCCAGTGAACATTGATGAGATGATGAACACACAACGACTGCCCCATAAAACTGGACGAGTTGAGTCATCAGTCGCGAAGAACCCGTTGACGTATTTTGTCAGTCAGCCAGTTTAAGCAACTTGTGTCTGTTGGCTCCTCAGACTAATTTTGAACCAGACGCTGGTACAGTCTCCTCTATTGCAATGATTTTATTGTAACACAGATGTTTTGACCACACTTGGGATGACAACATATGAACCATAAAGTTGGTTTTAAGGACTTAATCAAATGCCAAGGCATTACAAAGTGTTTCATGCTCCTTTGAGGCAGGATTTGTCAACTTGTGAAAGCTTCAATGGCATTTTGTCTTCACTCATCCTCTGAGGTAAAAATAAATGAGTAAAATGCTACAAAGGTACAGGATGCAAGGTTTTATACCTGATATGTGTGCTTATGATATCAGCATGGCTGCAGGTTCTTAAAAAGTCTTAAAATCAGGGTTCCCATGGCCATGGACCTGGAAAAGTCATGGAACTAGTAAAAAAAAAAAGTTGGAATTTTTTTGTGTGTAATGAAACTATTACAGTAATCTTATGTGCATAACCTTCCATGTAATATAAGATAACAGCATATTTATTTTCTGTAGCTAATGACGTAACATAGCTCTAATATGATCTAATCTAATATGCTTGAAAAACACCAAGCAAGTGGGGCAAGGGAAAAAAAGTTATCATGGGTCCTTGAAAAATCATGGAAAAGTTTTGAAATTGTGTCCATGAAACACATTTACTGATAAAAGGCCTTTAAGTATGAAATTGTTTTAAATGCAGATTGGATGGGCCTTAAATGTTGTGAAGTCAAATCACGGTTAGCTTTTACAGTGTTGGCAATGGCGGGAAACATCCTATAGGAGAGAAACACTTTTTGACAGGGGAACAGACTTTGACATAACAACTCTATGTATGCACTATGCAGCAGCCCTATTTTAGCCCCCTCTGTGCATTTAGATAATGCAATAAGTTTGTATTTTTAAACTAAGGCATTGTTAGGCTGCCAGCTGGTCGGTTTATCTTTTCTGTGCTTAGAGCAGTAAGAACAGAGAGTATTATCAGTGTCATTGTATCTTATTGTTCATTTTGAACAGTAAACATCAATGTGTTTACTTACAAAGAGTATATTTTACTTTTGGTGGGTATTTTCATGACAGGTTTGGCCTTTCAGTTTCATTTAAAGTGAAAGTGAAAAGCTCTTAAACAGTATTAAATTTAAATTGTTTAAACCCGGAGACGCTCTGGGTATAACAAAGTAATCCTCACATAAAAGGCTGTTATCACCTAAAACAGTTTATCAGGACAGAGAGAGTGGTCGGTCTATTTTTGGGTTCATTCCCAGTTTAATTAGTCACAGTGTCTTGAATATGAACTCTGCCATTCCTTTTTACTTCCTTGGAGGTTTTGTAAAGTTGACATCCATTCACTAGGCTGTCATTAACCTAAATATTCAGACGGCCAGCCGAGAGACGGCCCAGATGTGAAGGCGAGCCGCAGCGAGTGTCCTGGGTTGAATGTCAGGGCTATTGTTATGGTTACGTTGTGAAGTGGTTTCATATCAGTAAGGAGCCAGAGAGACCACATTTTAATCCTTTTCATACCTAAAGTTTTAGCACAATAACGCAAATTAACAGATTACCTGCTCTTATGTCTTCTGAATCATAACACTATATTCTTATATCCCCATGGCCTCATGTTTACCCTGTTTCTGCTTGTTTCCTAGGAGACAGCGGGAAGGTGACTACAGTGGTGGCCACACCAGGTCAGGGACCGGACCGCCCACAGGAAGTCTCTTACACTGACATAAAGGTGAGCAAGCAACTCAAACCAAAACCTCACAGTGACATCGGAGGAAGCTTCGCCCTTTCATATGTAGAAGTACAACTTTATCACCTTCTACTACTGGAACTAAGACTTTTATCACCTCATTACAGACAATGACAGCAGTATATCTGGCTGAACTCGATAAGATAGTTGATCAATACCAGTGGCTACACAGTTACTTTGCCAGTTGCTGATATTTATGGCACTCAGTTCTGACTTTATAGCGTTCTTTCTGTAATCTGTTTTCCTCTGCTATCTTGTCTTTGATCTGGAAATGTGACATAATTATTTCGTTTGAGGCTAATGACATTACACGGGATGAGATTGGTGTTAAGCTTTGTTTGCACCTTTGCAAGTTCTTGTGGTAGTTTCCTTTGATCACCTCTAAGATTGCTTTATGTCTCTTTTAGGGATGCACCGAATATTCGGTAACCGAATATATTCGGCCGAATGTTGCAAAAAAACCACACATTCCGTATTCAGTGGAATAAGTGAAAAGCAAGGCCGAATAATAGTGGTGTGTTTTGATAACGCAATCAAACAGCGTGCAGTGACGGACGGAGTAAAATGACGGCAGTGTGGCGCTATTTTACTCCGTCCGTCACTACACTCACATTTGCGACAAAAAATTGTTTTGTGCGAGCAAAATAAATCATTCAGCACACTGTGCAAGTACAGATTTCAACCAGCAGCAGCAATACGGCAGCCATAGTACTCCGCAGCACAAGATAAGGCTTAAGGCCCATTTATGCTCAACGTTAAATACGGATACGGACGGAGCCTTCTGTCCATGCTCTGTGTTCATTTCGTCCGTATGTCTGCACGTTTCCATAAAGCTTATGGATACTGGCCAAATGGAGTAGTACCACCGGAAACCGTGGGGGCAGTATTGCTGTCCCTACCCGATACGTAGCTCTAGTGAGACATGAAGAAGAAATAACATTACAATTTCTCTCATTGGCAGTACTAGAGAAAATAATTCTCCATCCTCCAGTCATGATGTATTTAACGGCCTCACTGACCACTGCCTCCTACAACACTCCGTTTTTGTCTTTTATGCAAGAGGTATATTATCAGTATCTCCTCCACAGTCGACATGTTTCTTTTTGAGGTTGTTGTTGTCATAAACTTTTGACGCTGGGTTGCCTCCTGGTAGATATATTGGTTAACATCCATGCCAACGTAAAGGGTGCATGGAAGTATGTGGGCAGTGATGGTAACAACGTTTGAAATGGACTTATACATTTTAGTACTTAAAGGGAGCATAAATGAGCCCTTACCGGCAACAGAGAAGTCCGGCTCCAATAATATCCTCTTCTTGGCATCATGACTACCCAAAAGTACCTGGACAGCCGCGCCATGGCAGCACACAGGTATGTGGCGTGTCAGAGGAGAAACGAGCCGTTCACATTTCTGTCTTTGTGGCAGGTAATGGTTCACAAACCTCACCGCACTTTAGGGACTGTTCTTTATTTATGGAGGGACTGTCAGGGGAGGAGGGTGGCTGGTTGATTTTTATTTTATTTATTTATTTTATTTTGATCCCCCCTATGTTAATCACTTATTGATGCTGTTTTTGAAGTATGAATAAGTCAATAAGTAACTTATTTCATTGATGTATTATAGAAAAGTGATTTATCTTTTTATAAATGACAAAAGGCACATCTGCCTCATTTTCACTGTGGTATCCTGATACTACTCAGAACCGTGATATTTTCATTGGTATTGTACCGTTGGTAACGTACATTTGTCACACTTTTTTTATCTCAAAGTTAATGGTCTAATTATACCGGCTGATGAGAAATATTTCACTTTTTCAATGTCTGCTGCAGCAGTTAAAGGTTATCAAGGTGTCCTATAAAACTGTGCTGAAAGATTTCAATTGTAATGTAACATTTTTTTTAATAACTGTGGATAAAACTGTGATTATGATCATCTATCATTGTGCATTAATTGTGCATTGCCATGTTAGTTATAATTTTACAGCTAAAATTCATTTAGGACTTATCAGTTACAACGACTTATAATATACAGATGTTTAGATGCGATTTGAATCAGATCTATTGGTCTCTAAAGTTTAACCAAACTAATTTAAAAAAAAAAGTAACTTGCTGTTGGTCAGACCCATTATTTTTGGATGCAAGTCTAGTGTTAGTAACACCACAAATAAGTGAAAAATAAACATTTAAAATTAAGATATTTATCCTTTTTGCTGTGTGTTTTTGTAAAGTAAAGCTGGTTTCTTGGTGCAGTCACTGAAATAAGGAGGATTTAAGCATAAACCTGTCTTTGCTTTGCATTGATGAACACGGCTCTTACTCAAACACAGGAAGGACAGACTCTTCCCCCAAAACCAGTATTACACTTTGTTCCTGACCTACTTTACACCATAGACTATATATAAAGATGGACGATGCAGCTTTACTTCCTCACGTTAAGTGGAGCCAAACTATCCTGGATACAAGAACTGCCATCCTGCGCTGGTGACATCATTTGGAACCGGACTCTGCACAATAATGACCTCCATGGTATCAAGTTCTCACACATACTATTGTCCAACCAATTGCGAGCAGCGCCATTTATCATGAGCACACTAGTTGTATGTTATAACATCAGACTGCTCTGTTATATTATCAAATGACTCATTAAAACCAAATTTATCAGAAAAATTAACACTTAAAACATAAATCAGTGTGATAGAACTACCTAAAATGATGAAAAACATCATTGGGAATAATTTATTTGACGTGTATTTTGATGTTTTAGTCTGGCCCATGTCCCATCTGTTCACATGAAGGGGGCGGTGTTAATGACCTATAGTGCTGCCAGCCACAGGGGAGCGATCAAGGTGTTATGGGGAGCTGTCATGCTGCCCATCTGTATACAGTCATTGTTTTAAACAGGTTGCACCACATTAGACACTGAAAATAAACATAAAGTGGGAAGTTGTAGCTGGACCGACTCAGATCAGTTAGTTGTATATCAGCAGTCAGAAACAACAGCCTCATAAATCATATCTGTATTTGCACCTCACCTGATGAACTGTCATTGATTTCTTCAATCCAGCATCTCTGTGTTTCTTCCTCTCTGTTTCACCTCGCAGGTGATCGGCAATGGGTCATTTGGTGTGGTGTACCAAGCTCGCCTCATTGACAGCCAGGAGATGGTGGCCATTAAGAAAGTTCTGCAGGATAAGAGGTTCAAGGTAGGGCTGTAATATACTAACTCTCCACATATTCTTTTTCTCTTTCCATTTCCTTTCAGACTTTGTCTTCCATGCATTTTGTTTTGCTTGTTTGTCAGACAATACATTTAAAACATTCAAGTTCTCATGCCTGGTTTGTTTTCTGGCTTTCCTACCTTCACTCATGTTTTCTTCTCTTTGCAGAATCGGGAACTACAGATCATGAGGAAGCTGGATCACTGCAACATTGTCAGACTACGTTACTTCTTCTACTCCAGTGGAGAGAAGGTACAGCTCATGTTCTTTTTTCATTTGTTCTTGCAGAAAAATCTAATTCTGTTTTCTGGTCACATAAACATTTAGCACGTCACCATAGTCGCACACTCTTCTCTCACGGCATCACAGTTTCACTTATAATGCACATTAAACATAAAATTACACAGATGTTGATTAAAAAGAAATACCCCAGCCTTTAAAAAGGGAAGCAATCCATTTCTTGGACTGATAAATATAGGAACACTTTTGAGACGTAAATTCTGTTTATGTGGTCCTTTTTATTTTTAAACAATAATAGAAAAATAGACTTGTGAATCAACAGCCTAGGCAGGCAGTTTGTCATTTATGTATTCCTGTAACATTGGTACTTATAACATTGGGCAGGGGTTTCAAACTCAAAACATAAAAATTTTAAACTTCAGTGATCTCTCTTTTTTCCTGTGCTGTATAGAAAGATGAAGTGTATCTCAACCTGGTGCTGGACTTTGTCCCTGAGACGGTCTACAGGGTTGCCAGGCATTTTAACAAGGCCAAGAGCATCATTCCTATCATATATGTGAAGGTAATTTTATCCTTTTCCCACCAGACATTTCTGTGTTGTTTAATTACTGTAATGTTTGTAAATGTTTTTGGAAATTGTTGTTCTTAAACATTTCACAAAAAGGCATCTTTATTTACACAATGATTCAAAGCGCAATATCTTTTTGGTTGCCTCCATTTAAACAGCGTGCTGTTCTAATGTTGTGCCATCCTCAGGTGTACATGTACCAGTTGTTTCGCAGTCTGGCTTACATCCATTCCCAGGGCGTGTGTCATAGAGACATCAAGCCTCAAAACCTGCTCGTCGACCCAGAAACTGCCATCCTCAAGCTGTGTGACTTTGGCAGGTGAGCTGCATGAACAGATGGAAGAAGGATTTTAACATCAGCAAAATTTAGAGATGCAGCAAGTTTTTATGTGCAGAAAGGGGTTTGGCTGGATTTAACAGTTATAAGCAGCCCAGTGCCATTATGGGACTGTATACAATGTGGTAGGCCTACCTCTTAATACTGACCACGTTTGGTGGGACATTTAACACTGGCAGACAAAATTTTCTGTAATCTCACCATTGTCATTTATTTTGATTAAAAGCCGTGGAAAAAACACATTGAGGGAGAACCCTCATTTTCTGTGGTGCAGAGGTACATACAACATACACAACGTACATCCAATAGTAATACAAGAAATATGCATGGGGTTTTTTTTTCAATGTAAAACCAAATAAACAAACAAAAACTAAAAACAACAACAACAGATACAGTCAATAAGGTTACCAATTAAACCTTGAAATTATCTCTGCAGTGTTAGTGAAGGCAGATGAAATCATCTGCAGGGTGAGCCATGTCTGTAAGTGGGTACAGTGGCTACTAGCATTCCAAGAAAGCATGGCAAAGAGATAGGGAGTGAAGGTTTCATAGAAGAGCTTTATAAATGAATGAAAATAAATACTGATCCCTCCTCACTGAAAGAGCAGGCAAGCCAGTTTTTGTTAAACTAGGCGATGGTGTGTCCCATAACTATCTTCAGTGATGAATCTTAAGGCTGTATAATATAGTGCAGCGTTTCCCACAGACATTTTGCGTTCGGAACACAGTGCAGGCAGACGCATTTTTTTCCTCAGCAGCACTTAATGATTTGTGGGATGGATAACTGATTTTTCAAAACAATTCAGAGCTGATCCGATCCGATCCGATCAGATCAATTGAGAGGAGCAGCTGCTGCAGAGGCCAGTTAGATCCCAGCAGAATGAACAATTTAGTTTCACTTTCAGTGCGCCTGATGTTCTGCTGCTCCATCTATGCCAAGAGTGCACTCAAACAGTGTGGTGCTATAAATAACCAAGCAGTACATATATTTCAACAGCGCTTCTAATGAATAGTCCATCCTAAAAAAAATAGGAAATCTATTAGTGGCAGCAGATGTTTTGACTGGGCGGGCTGCCACAAATTAATTAATGTGTGAGAACCCCTGTACTGAATGTAAAGGTTGGAGAGTGGAATTGGATGCCGCCCATAAATAACATCCCCATAGTCCAAAACAGAGATAAGATAGGCTCAACATGATTGCTCTCAACTTTGACTGCAGCACGTCAGTATAGACTTAAAAGTAACTTTTTCATCAACCCAAATGCCAATGATCAATCGATTATGTACTCTTTCTGTTATGGTATTTCTAGCAGAACAAATTTCAGAACTACATTCGTCAGTATTTCTTGCATTCAAAAATAGAATCCATTTTGTTTTTGCATAGTTTAGGACCAACTTCAGATAATGGAGGTGCTTTTGAAGGTTGGTGAAATGATAGCTGTAGCTTTAGAGTGGCGTCATGAATAGAGTCTGAGCAGGAATTAAGGACAGTGTCACCCGCGAAAAAATGGAAATTACACTTGTACAATGAAGAGGTTATATTAATATAACTAGTGACTGAAGGGCTGGCCCAAGGACAGGACCCTGAGGAACTCCATACTCCCCAGTTCTTAATAACTATTTCCTCCACAACAGTTAACACTCTTTATCCTCTTTCAGCTCAGTCATTTTTTGCAGTAATCATTATAACTTATATTCAATTTCTTGTGTTTCCCCAGTGCCAAGCAGCTGGTCCGTGGTGAACCCAACGTGTCGTATATCTGCTCGCGGTACTATCGTGCCCCTGAGCTCATTTTTGGTGCCACAGACTACACGGCAAACATTGACATCTGGTCAGCAGGCTGCGTACTGGCTGAGCTGCTGCTCGGACAGCCCATATTCCCTGGCGACAGTGGGGTGGACCAGCTCGTAGAGATTATCAAGGTGAGTGTGTTTGATATGTATGTGTGCGCTACTGGACTGATGGTAGGACCACTTGTAATTCTTGTTTTCAGTGGAGGCTATCTCTGTACGACATTAACTTTTTGCATGTGGGGATGCTCATTCATCATTTTGTATTGGGATCATAAAAGACTCAGATTCACAGTCAGTCACACACTTACATGACCTGCGTGTCTACAGAATACTGCTCATACTCTTCCTACAACTGTTCTCAGGTGCTAGGAACCCCAACAAGGGAACAAATCCGAGAGATGAACCCAAACTACACAGAATTCAAGTTTCCTCAGATCAAAGCTCATCCATGGACCAAGGTGAGTAAACACCATCAGGGCAGTCAGTATTCAACAGGTCTATCTGGAAAGGCATGTAGAATGAATCCATGTGTCTCTGGCCCTGTTTACACCTGCTGTAACATGCATTTTAGGTGATCAGATCGCAGGTGGACAGTTTGCGGTCCATTTCACAGGCCTGTGCTACGATCTCTACGATCTGCTAGTATAAACAAGGCCCGCATACGGCCACTATCCTCCTGGTAATAAAAGTCAGTTCTGTGAGCTAACAAAGCAGCAGCTGTGAAGCAGTCCCAATGAACTCACATGGACTCTGAAACGGCTTGACTCTTTCATTAAAGCTGCGAATAACCATTTGATGCTAACAGTTAGCCCTGTCAATACCTGTGTGTGTGCAGGCAGATTCTCACCAACGGATTCCTGCGCTGAGCTCACTCTCCCGCAGCATTAGACTCCTAATGTTGGTGAATGTACTAATGTACGTGTTATTTGCATATAGAGCAGAGAAGTTATCACTAGTTGTCATTGGAGAGGCACGTGAAGATGTATTCTAACGCCAGATATAAACAGACAGGCTGCAAGCCCACTTGTGATTTTATCACCCAAGATGCACGGTGTAAACAGGCTCAATGGAATTGGGAAAGAAAATGTGTAAATATGGAGGAAATTCTGAGAGGTAAATGTCATTTATTACTGTTATTTTACTTCTGATTTCTATGACATTCTGCATATGGTGTGAGACATCCATATACATACAAAGGTGTTTGGTCCAATCCAGCTTACAAGAGGAAAAGAAGAGAATACCTGTGGATGTGCCGTTGCCCACACGGTCTATTTAAATCTGCAAGTCGAGGTGCTTCAGTGCCCTCCTTCTGCAAGTCGATTAACCCTGTGACACCTTAAGAGCACAGAAACAACGTAAAACCAAGAGAAGTGGCCCTTTAACATTTACTACAAAGCGGTTAGCTTTCTACTCCAAAAAACTGCGGGCAGTGGCTTTTTTTAGGCGCAGAACTCCTCTGTATGGGTTGTCTTTCTTTTTAAGGCCCTACATTTTCCACATTGGCTGCAATAAAATACTAATAAATACTCAAACAGTATTAAGTGTAAATTTAGTGAGCCAATGTCCTTCATATAAATGATACTTTGTGTTTTTTGTCTTGTAGAATTTGACAAAACCTGCAGAGTGCTTTACTTTGATGGTAGAAATTGTCTGTTGTGGATGAGATTGGCTCAAAATCATGCTTTTCCTCAGGTGTTTAAACCTCGCACTCCTCCCGAGGCCATTGCTCTTTGCTCCCGGCTGCTGGAGTACACGCCAGCCTCACGGTTCTCCCCACTAGAGGCCTGTTCGCACGCCTTCTTCGACGAGCTTCGACAGCCGAACACACGACTGCCCAGCGGCCGAGAACTGCCGATGCTCTTTAACTTCAGCACCACAGGTATACACATATTCAAGCACATTTATCTTAAACGTTTTGAATTAATTTCAGCACCATCTGTTCAGCTAAATACAATCAGGTGGTGTTTCTTGGTTTGTTTTGGGCCAACGCTGCGACCTCAGAGGAGGTGAAATTAATTCAGCGTACACTATCCTATTGTTGGGTGATGCTGTCCTCTTGATATATGACTCATCTTCAGAAAAAAACTCCTCTTTATTTTCCACAGAGCTGTCCATCCAGCCCCAGCTGAACTCAACCCTCATTCCTCCTCACGCTCGCTCACATACAGCTGCTTCCGCCCACGGTAGGAAACTCTTATGTTAATGTTATTGTCATTTTCTAGATTGTAAATTTTAATACCGTGGTTTTGTGATGTCTGAAAAAATGTGTTTAACCCTATGGACCCGAACGACGCATAGTGTTTCCAAATTCACACCTGTTCTTTTCTATGGATTTTCTTTTCGTCATAGTAAGAAGCCACGCATATCACGTGAAACAGCGGAATCGTAGCTTTTTGAGAAGACCAAGCAGTTGTTGGTAGTCCAATGTTTTCACAGCAAAAACAATTTATAAATTTACACTAAAATTATGTATAGCAGAGCTTTTATTCAGCTTTGCACACACATTACTCTTGGATGGATTACTCGCGAATACAGGCTCGCACAGAAATCCCATCATGCTATAAATACAGATCAAGTGTCTACAAAATAAAAACCTAACGAATTTCTTTACAATCCATTATACAGATCTTGTTATCAGTCACTTCATATAGTGAGGAATATCGTATCTTACCACGTCTTAGGCTTGCGTGTGTTTCTCCCTGTCTATCCACATTTGTAGTCTGGCTTTCAAGATGCAAATATTTCCATATTTTCCAGTTGACACTCCATCAAACTTTGTATGATGAGACCAGCGCACTTCACCTTTGCGCACAGAGGCAACTGTAGCCTAATTATGCATGCTGACAGGGCCATAGTCACCATATACACTGAGGGGGACACATGCCCCCCCCACCAATGCCCCAAATGTCCCCTCAATATATAACTGAAACTGAAAAACAAATATTATCTTGTAATACATCATTGCACTTGGTTGACAATTTTTCTATTATCTTAGATGTAAATATTGCATGTTTCTTTCAGATAAAACACGTTTTTGACTTGTGAATGAGTCAATGGAGTTTCTTGCAATAATGAAAAAATACTGGCAATCATGTCTGCCTGGCACAAACCACATGTTTTGGACAACTGTGAAGTGACAGAATGTCCCAGCATCATGGTTCTTATATTGCCAGATTCGAGAGAGTCTCCCCTCTTCAGATATGGCAGAATATGTCATTTTCCAACTTGCTATGGTGAGATACATGTAAAAATGTAATTATTTAGTCATACGGATTTGTTTTTTTTTCATTGATATAAAAATTAATATAAAATACAGGCACATAGGAGGACATGTAATGATGGCAAATCTGGTTAGCCCAGATTGTCCTGGGAAAAAAACAAGATATAGCATGTGTATGTAGCCTTTATAATGACTGTGATTTGAGCTTAAAAGTAAAGGCAGTAAAAATACCCCCAAAAGACCTAGGGCCCATAGGGTTAAGTAATGTGCAAAATCAATACCTAAAAAAATCACAAGACATCACAAATAACAATTGTTTTTTTTCACAGTTATTTAGATTTTGTTATTATTTACTCCTTTTTAATTAGCTAGTGAATATTTTAATTTCTATTGTATTTATTTTAACATTGTGTCAAAAGGAAAATTATGGTTTTGGTTCTGACAGACCTCCAGGATTATTCTGGCTTGGAACATGCGTATCAAAAAATAATTTTAAATGCTTTTTTAGCAATATGAAACTTTTCTGTGAATTTCATGGAATGAATATATAATTCTGATTTGATTCCTACACATCGTTCCACTTATTGCAAAGCAAATTACCTAAGATATGCAGCAAATTATTTGACATAAAAGAGTGGTTTTACATATTTTATTTTAAAATGATTTTAACTTTAACAACATATTTTTGTTATAACCCGAGTAATGGGTGTATTTTGACACAAGATGGCAGTATTAGGTATGAAATATTTATCTCTTATGCAGACATGACAGATTTCAGAGTGCCCACATTGTCCAATATAAAAACGTAGTTAATATGAACTGTATTGGCTTGAAAATAAGGACACCTTGATTATGATTATGACCCCTTTTCCAACAACTATTTTTTGGAAAGATGGACAACACCTCTAGTGTCTGTTAGTCCCAAGATAAGTTGGTTCTCATATTTGAAGCGTTTTCTCCAATTCATGTACCACTGTCAGGATAGAGCAAGAGTTTAATCAAATATATCAGCAAGTTATTTCTTATGAAAGTTACCTACTGTAGCTTTAAGGCTCATAATGTATAATATGCAATATAATTTTACCTTTTAGTGCTGGACTTTGAATTTACGACTGACTGTCTTCTGTTTCCTGTTGTGTCCTTCAGATGGTACCGGTTCAGATTCATCTCAACACAGTTCAGTACCAGGATCTCTTAACAGCATCTGAAGCAGCCTCTCACCTGCCTGCCTGCCAGCCTCACCTTTTATCTCAGACACACACACACACACACACACACGCACATGCACACACACTACTGCTTTCCTCCATGCTGCTTGCTCTCCTCTTAGATGATCTGTTTTTGTACAGCAAATGCGTTGAACAAACATTAGTTCTTTAGCTGCCAGGGTTGAAACTACGGCAGGTGATTGTTGAACACACACACACACACACACACAGAGTCGTCTCGCTGCTGCTCGGGTGGTCAGTTAAGGTTCAATAGTCGGGGCTGGTCCTCTGTAATATAACCTTTTTATTAAATCAACATTTTTTTTCTTCTTTATATTTGTGTTTATTTATTTGACTAATTGAAAGCATCGTATGGTCACAAAAACATTTAGTCCCTCAATTTTTTTCCACTTCAGATTATTTTTTTATATTCTTCAGTGTTTCTGCATCCCTGTTAGTGAGGGGTGAACTGTACACTGCCTGACCAGAAGATCAGAACTGACCTCAAACTGGTCCATCAGGGTAAAGGATGTTTTATTCAACTCAGGGCGGGAGAGCGGATGCAGGGACTGATAAATTCCTAAATCCTCCAGCCACATTGTTTCACCAATCCAGCCTGATGTTTAGGTTTAAATTAAACTTCCTCATCTTGATATTTACCCGCTTATATGGCGGGTAGAGTAGAAAACCTCATCAGCACCAGGTAGCAGTTATCAGTGTTTGGTTGGAGGTGTACTGGATTGCCCCTTATGTGAATCGTTCAGTGGCTGCATTTATACAGACTGGACTGGAAATAACCACACTCCACCAGTCACCGCGTCTCGTATCCATTTGTTTCCTGTTTTAGAGAGTTTTGTCTGGTAAAAGAGGGAAAAATCCTCAAAGAAACAGTTCCCCTACATGCCCACTGTTGTAGTATAAATATGGGTAAACCCTTCATGCGTTTAGGTTAATTTTTTTATCATTTCCACATTCAGGAGGGCAGAGCTGTTAATTTATTGGAAAGACAGTAATTTCTAGAGGAAAAATTCCTCAACTCCTGCTCTTGTTCGTCACCTGGAAAATTAATGTATACCTGTAAATGTCCAGTTGTGAAGAAAGTGTGAATGTGCTGCTCAGCAAAAGCAGATATAGAAAATGAGCCTTTTGAAATCAAGCAAACAAATAAGAACCATAGTAGTGCGAATAGTAGTTTGTTACTGGAAGCTGCACCTTGCGCTGCTTGTTCTCTGTCCTGCCAACTAGTTAGTTGTATTCACTTAATGATCAGATGAAAACCAGCAGTGGTCTAGATACCGCTGTCCTAGATCATTGCAACAATAGAAAATGGATATTGGAGCTCCTCTAATAAAGTAGAGATGACGACATCAATTCTGCTTAAAGAAGTTGTCACCATAATTTCTTTCCTGAACAAAATAACCAAATTTACGCCCCTATGTAAACACCCAAAGAAAAAGAAACCTGAAAGCCATCACGGGTTTCACTTGTCCTAAATAGCTTCAGTGAGTGGTGGAAACGGCTGATTCAGAAATGACTTAAAGGGACAATTTACCCTAAAATCAATAATACCTTTCTTTCCTCTTACCTGTAGTGCTATTTATACGTCTTGACTGCTTGGCGTGAGTTACAAAGTGTTGGAGATATCAGGTGTAGAGATATCTGCCTTCTCTCCAGTGTAATATATATTTTCTACCAAACTACACCTGGCAATGATATCACCGTATAGAAGTGAGCATTTAATGGTAGCTCACCTAGCACCACTGAGCTAGCTAACAAAGCTAACAGCTAACTAGTTCCATTGTATTGGAGAGAAGGCAGACATCTCTATGGCCGATATCCCCAACACTCAGCAACCCACACCAAAACAATCTAGACTGATAAATAGCACTACAGATAAGAGGAAAAATATGTTGTTTTTTTTATTTGGGGTGAACTGACCCTTATATAAAACGAATGAATAAAAAAGATTATTCTTCTGTTTTTCATTTCGAGCTTTCAAAACGAAAAAAAAAAAACCTTACATTGCGATCATGACGTGGTTAATGATAAGAAGTGAAAACATTTGTATTAGAGCAAATGCTGTTGCTTTTAAAAAAGCCTGAAATTGTTTTATGATAAATGATGCATTTTAAAGCTTTGAAAAGTATTTAAATGTGGTAAATATAGTTACTTGATGGCTTCCCTTTACAGTCCCCCCAAACTGTCTGTTGACATGTATTCATACAGGAAACAGTAGGCTGGTTTTAGTGGTCTTAAAATCTGTTTTAATGTCACAATTATTTACAGATGTCTCTAAAAGAAAAACCTGTAAAATCCCCTGAAAAATATTGGCAGACTCAACACAAATGCTGTCCAGTCAAAAAGTCACTTTGGGTGGGGTTCCCCTTCAGCTCAAAGATCTTCCTTGTCCTGTTGTTAGTGTAGAAGAAAACACTTTCGTACTCCAAGAGCAGAGTGAATGTTGGTCCTCCTGTTGATTAAATGCAGTGGGCGGAAAAATGTAATGCTTTATTAAACTTGGTGGTGGGGGAGGGGGGGATACGTCATGTGCATTTATTTATTTATTTGTTTTTGTGATGAGAGTTGGATGTCCATTACTTTAAGAGGGCTTTGAAATTGTTGAAGCTTCTTTAGGAAACTTACATCAGTGGAAATGAGTGAAAAGTAGTGATGGCCAAATGGAGGATTTTCTTTATTTTCTGAGCCCACTAAATGGCGCTTTTTGTTCAACAAAAAGTTGACAACACACTGAATTGCCATCCTTTGAGCCTCTCTGTTTAAACCAAGAGTGCCATCTAGTGGGCTCGGAAAATAAAGAAAATGCTTCATGAGGCTTCATTTGGCCATCGCTAGTGAAAAGTTCACACGTTCACTGAAGCGAAGCATAAAGGAAGACGAATGAAAGGCTTAATGTGAATAGTCGTTCAATTTGAATTTCAGGCAGGGGAGTTCCTGTTAGGTGACTGTGTGTTTGTGTGCCCCTTGTGCTTCTATCTTTGTGAGGACCAATTTGAGTTTTAACAACGCAAGACTGAGATAAGAGACGTTCGAGGTCGAGGCTGGATTCAGGGTCACGGGTTAGAGAATGTATTATCGTAGTCCTCTCAAGTGTAGAAGTGCAAACGTGTGTCTGACCATGTTCCAACCTGCAGTCTGAACAGCCAGTGTTTTAGGGATTAGATCAGTCAACAATACAGAATCTTTGTAAGCAGTACAGACCACTTGAAAGTTTGTAGTATAGTATATTTGATACTGTCGTTCCATGCTTCCACCTGCTGGTTTTAAACTGCAGCTATGTTTTCGTTTTGTTTTGTTTTTTAAATATCAGTGAAGATACTTTTTTTTTTTTTTTTTTAATCCACCATATTCGGCACATTTACACTGATTTTATACGAGGAGAGTGGAGAGCATTTCTCATTCTGCTTTCTTTGCTGCAAAGGGTCCAACCAGCATGTTTGATTTACTCTGCAGGGTGCATCACACTCAGAGCTGTCAGACTCTCTGCGGCTATGAAAAGGTGTGACCCCAGCCAAGAGGAATCAGACATGGCTGATTCTTCTCTTCCTATAATCTTAGAAGCCATTTTGTTCCCCCTCCTTCACTCTCCTTCTCTTATCGCACGTGTAAATATCACTGATTTTTATTTTTCCTCTTTTTACTTTTTATTACAGAGTTGTTTATATCTTATCCCCCACCCCTCCCATCCTGTTGATGAAGCAGTCTTATTTTGTGCATTTTTGTAAATAAGTTTCTTTTTTTCACAAGTCAAAATGTAAATACTGCAAAGGAAAAAAATCAGCCTACTCCTCATGTTTGTTGATGATCTTTCTCTCTCGTTCTCTTTCTCGTAGTCCAGTGGAAATTGTAAAAGTAGCTGTTAACATCATCAGCTGTCCTCTCTGTTCAGTCCTCTGTGGAACAAAGTTACTGTTGAATGAATATTTCAAAGGTTCTGTTCCAAAATGCTCCGTATGTGATCTCTCTAAAATCTAACGGCTGGAGGCATCAGGTCATGTTAGCAGCATCATGGGTTTTAATCTGTCCGAGGATGCATGACAGCACTCTCTCCAACCTTCTCAACTATACCTACTGTTGATCCACACAGTATAATAAATGCAAAACATTTGAAATGATGTTTGTTTTACTTTTTTTTTTTTTATTGTAAAGCACCCTAAAGAGATAAGATCTTTTCAAGTGAGGTTGTGTGACCTACAGTAGACGTCATTCAGTATGCCTCCAGTTTGGAGAAGCAGGCTAGCTAAGCTGTGTACTGCTGTGGAGGGCTCAGCAGCAAAATGCATTTAAGCCACCTAAAAAATCAATATCATTTTAAGTGTGCGCTATATTTAGAATATTATCACCTCTCTGCCTTTCCTTCTGACAGGGAAGCCATTAACACATCAGTTTCCCCATCTCTGCTCTCCTCAAAGCCACCAGACTCATTTTGGCTCATTGCACTCGAGAGCTGCTGGTCTACCGCAGTGGCTCCCAACACGAGGTCCCAACCCCCACTAGAGGTCGCCCAAGCTTTGCGTGGAGTTGTGAGTCCTCCTTTATTCTAAGAGGTGTAAGGGGAAAAAAACAGTAGGCATACATCTCTGTATTTCATTTATTTCTGTAAAAAAAAAAAGGTAAATAGTAAAAATTGTTCTTAAAGTTTATAATATTATTTAAGATGTAAACTTTAAATACATCTCACAGGATAAGGACAAGGTAAAGAGCTGAACACTTGCTAGAGTGGCAGAGCCTTTACTATCTGCTCTCATCCTGAGGACAGAGCAATGACCAAGTGTCAAGGAGAAGAAAATACTGAATTTGTCAAAGAGGCTTCTTAAGTATGCATGATTGTTAAAAATACAAAAACCCTGTGACTTTGGTAAATCTGAACCAACACTTTAAAACACCAAAGACACACAATAACACAAAAAAACTGATCAAGTCAGCCTTTATATAAAGCAATATCACAGTGTCATCTCCCCTCCACGAATTGCTGTCTACATTTTGCTGCTGCCCCTGTCCACGGCAATACATTGCTTATCCTCTGTGTCACTACTCCAGCCTGTTATCTGCAAACTGGGGGTGTACCGACTGCCATTTACTGTGGGCAATACATTCAGTAAGGAGAAGTACCTCATACACTTCAAAAGGTCTGAACTATCCCTTTAATTGAAGAGGCTTGTAACTGACCCAGAATCACATTTAATAGACTGCACATTCTCCACAAGAGGGAGTTGTTCAGTCAGACAAGTTCCACACATGCTAATTTTAGTGAAACATACTCAAAGTACAAGGTACATACTCCTCTGGAGGTACAAAAAAAAGCTTTGACACTTAAAATCACTTTTTTTTCAGTTTTACTCCCACATTGTTGACTTTTCTCATCTTGGAACAGAACTTTGTGTGTTGTGACAGTTTGCAATATATTATTACTGTGCAGTATTGAGACAAAATGTTTTGGCTACAAGTCACTGGCACTTTTAGATAAAGTGTCGCCTCATGTCTGACTTGATCTTGACAGTGTTTTGTTGAACTCGCATCATGATGTGTTCTCATGTACTCAACACGGGCATTTTGCATTATGTGCCGCACGGCATTCATAATCGCTGCTTATGATTATAAGATGGCAGAAGTAGACATTTGTGTTGTGACTGCAGACGGAGCCACCTATCAACCTCGTGTGCGTGTGTGTGTGTTTGTTTGTTGCCAGTTAATACGCAGAAATGTTGACAGACTGTTTCAAACTGAATCTGAGAAATTGTACTTTGTGGTTTTAAATTCTCCTAAACCTCAGTTGTGTTACCATAACCTTCCTCATGTGACTGAGGGAGGTTACTGCATCTCTACAAACTGATGTGTTGGTGTGATGGAGGGATAGACTGAGAAAGAGAGAGAAAGAAACACAAACCTGTCCGTCTCTGTTCTGTGTATGTATGATATGGACTCATTTACTGTAATAAAGTGATGAAACTGTGTTTAGATGGTGTGCACTGTTTCTTTTTACAAAGTCAGTTTCGGCTGAGATGTTGAAACTGGATTTCTGTGTTTGTCTTTTTTTGCACATTTAACCACAGACTCCTCTTCACACAGACATGTTGGTTCATTTCCGTGAACAGATCCAACAAAATCATGGTCATTTGTCCCAAACCTGTGTGCCATGATGTATTTTGGCAGAGTCTGACTTAATAAATCACTGTAAATTTGTGACCTCTCCCTCTGTACATCACGTCTCCTCAATTAAAGGCAGACCATTTGTTTTGGTACAATATTTGCAAGTGTATTTAGGAAAATCAGTGTCCTACTTCCTTGATACTCAGATTTGAGTTGGCAGCTTACAATGACAAAATGTCCAGAACAATTTTACAGAATTTAAATCTTGAAAACTATTGCGCAGATTTTACTGAAGTGTTTACTTGAGAGCGGCTGCCGTGAATGAGTGAGTAAAAGAAGCATTGCATTTGATTGATATTTTTGTTGCTTCTTTATCTTTTTTTTTTTCTTTTATGTGTCTGTGGAAGTCATGAGTGTGTGGCAGCAGGTCAGGAAGGAGAGTCTTTCTTACAAGCACAACAACATGTATATGTGTACGTATTTTATGTAATCCTTAAGACATAATGTTTGCTTTGGTTCTCTATATTTCTATATGGGCTATAGTGTGGCACATGGAGGACACTTTTACCAGTGACGGTGGCCAGCAGGTCGAGAGCTTCTCCACAGGCCAGACACTTTCCCAGCATTTACTCAGCAGCTGGTGATGTTCATGTGCTTGCCAAAACCTGTCTTTGACAGAGGAAATCCGTTACCTCAAAAAATGTCCCAAAGTTGATCAGTTACAAATTCAAAGAGTATTTCAGTGTTTTTAGTTGCAGTGTATCAGAAGCTGCAGACACTCGGCTGACAGATTCGACTCTACTGACGCAGGTTAGATTTATTGATTATACAATATGTTAATCTGGAGTTTTCTGTTACAATTCATGGATGTATTTATATCCAATACCCTGTTTTAATATGAATATTTTTTTTTGTAATTTTCAGATTATTAGATTTGTCCTGCAGCTGTCCATTATTCAGCACAAATAATGAGGGTCATTTTTTTTTTTCCTTCGCTTTGAGCATTTCAACAGGTGAGAACACTGAACGCTGAACATGAAGTGTGATGCAACTTTAAAAAGACAAAGTGGGAAAAACTGAAAAGTCGTGATCAACAACATCACAGCTCCAGTTTTGTTTGAACTTTAGGGAGGCAGTGCATCTTTTTACCAACTAATTAAATGAATGTCATTTAAACTAGTTTACAAAGATGGTTTATTATGATTTGAATCTTCGTCAGATCCAGTGAAGGAGATGAAGCCAGGTCAGATTCAACAACTTAATTTATGCAGTACTTTTCAAAACTAAGTTACAAAGTGCTCAAACCAAGATGCGATGAGGCACATAAAATCAATTAAAATTATCCAAAAATAAAATGGAAGGAAATACCCAACAATACTTTCAGATAATAATAGGAGAGATATTTTTCATAATTAAGTTTTGAGAAATGATGTGATATATTCTGCAACAAGACAGGAAAGACGTGGTGATGTATCTTCTTAGTGTTTACAGACACAGTTTAAAGTCAGGTTATCACTCCAGCTATAGTTACAGTTAATTACAGTGATCGGACAAAACATGACGATGCAGTATTTTGTGTTTTGGTACCGAAAAACATTTTGGGAAAGATGCTGCTCAATAAATGATTCCATCCTGCACCCTTTATGGGACACAGGGTGAGTACAATTGTTTTAAACTTTAAAGCAATGAAAGTAAGAAAGAAATTGACCACAAATTCAATAGATGTTTACAGTTTAAACTACATAACAAGATGCAGAGTTGTCACCATAAACTGTTTAAACAATGGACATCGCCACCATGACGATTCATTGGTTTTTTTGGACTCCAAGCCCACAGGAACAGCAATTTTACATAGTGGCCAAATGTTGAATTACACCATCTAGGTCCATCACGTTATGCCGCTGACTGAGCCCAAAAAGGCTTTTTCCTATAGACTTACATTGGCAAAGCGATGTCTGTAAATCAGTGGATAACATTTTGTTAAAGTCGCAACCCCCTCAAGATGATTCATTTCATCTGAATTTGATCTGTTCAGTCCAATATCATTTCTTAAGTCTAGAAAAGCCACATGATTAAATAGTTTAATCCCCATACAAGTGAGCAGAGTGTGAAACCAGCTCAATACGGTTAAATTCAAACTGCACAATCAAGTTTTTTTTGGCAGAGATGATCATATTTGGACAAGAGGGTGGGCATGACTTATAGACTTTAGTGACGACTCACAGACTAATTTTGTTTTTTGTTCCAGGCTCTAAACATGTTTATTTCTGCTGTAAATTTAGGCATTTTAACATGGGGGTCTATGGGGACTGACTCGCTTCTGGAGCCAGCCTCAAGTGGCCATTAGAGGAACTGCAGGTTTTGGCACTTCTGCATTTGGCTTCAGTTTTCAGCCCCAGAGGTTGCTGCTTGGTTGGCACTGATAACATCCACTCTTCACAATATAACCTTTTAGTTGTGAACAGGTCCCTTCCTATCTTACAAATCTGTCCTTGTGTGACCCCTTTACTGGTAATGCTTTGTCAATAATGCATCTGCATCTGAACAGCTTTTAAACCTACTAACACTTTCTTAATGGAGAATCATCCCAATGATAAATTCCCACTGTAAACCTTTGTCAACCTGATATCTTTGGAACTTTAATTCTGAACTTTGGAGTGATTTTTTTTTTTTTAAAAAAACGGTATCAGCTGTGAGTTATCTTTGACTGAACCCAGTTACACCAATACCAATCAGTTTTTTTCCAGGTTAGTTAGAACATAATACCGCCATAAAATCTGATGCTCAGTTGGGAACTGATCTGAAGAGTCGATCCGTCTGCCCGGAAGATGCAGTATAATTTGATCAAACTGCACTGATAGCTGCAGTCAATAAATAAAGTGAACTTTGGAAGTGTGATAACTTTTGGATCATTATTTCAAATTAATATTTATTTCCCTGTTGTTGGTGTATATAAGCTCTCCTCACGCCACGTCCTGCAGACACTGACACATTTGATTCTGTTCAAGCAGGTGAGATTGTAAAGTTACATGCATTTCGTACAGATATCTGTATATCCACTGCTTTTATAAGACAAAGTCATCGCTCTGTTTGTTTTACATGTGACTTTTTAATCATCTCTTGCAGCAGTCCAGTTCATCGCTGTAAACAATGAGGCTCGTTTTTCTTCTCTGTGCTGCCTTCGCTCTGAGTGCTGCAGGTGAGGTGTAGAGAGAGGATGAAACTTCAAATCTTTTTCATCTTTTAAAAGGTTACACTGATTGGCCCTGATGGAAAACCATAGTGAAATGTAAAATAACTGCACATATCTCTCAAAGGTGTGAATTGACACATGTCAGTAAGTCATGGGTGCTCAGCTCTTTTTACTCAAAAACAAACAAATAAACCACATCTACATTACTGGTGCACTTTTGATGAAGCTTAAAAAATCTGATATATAACCAACTTGCAAAGTTCATGGCAAAAGTTCCTAAGGATAATTATCTTCTTCTTCAACAGGTCCAGCAGAGCAGATGATGGACGTCCAGCAGAACATACAGCAGGGTGAGACTCTGTCAATTACTCATCTCCTGTCACATTTAATTTGTGAAGACAACTGTGTTTTTCTCGCATGCTTCCGTTGTGAACAAAGAATCCAAAAAACAGAAAATCCTTGATGAATTGGAGTTTAAAAAAGAAAAGGTATAATATTCCTTTAATGGGTTAAAATTCATTTTTTTCAGAATCCTGTTTTCCCAAGAACACTGGCTGATGTTTTCTAGAAGTTCAGGGTGATATATTTAGGGAAATTAAAGTGCAATTAAATAGATATCTTTCTTCTCTGGCTTTAAAAACAGAAACGTTTGAGAAGGTGGAGGCTGTGCCGGTGGTGGAGAAACAGGAAGAGAGCAAGATGCCAGATGATGACAAGCAGAGCAGGCACAGCTGTCCTGCCAGTTGGTCCAAATATGGAACCAGATGTTTTACCTTCATCCCCAGAGAGATGCCCTGGATAGATGCAGAGGTAGAGCCTGATACTCCACATATATACATACTATATGGTGTCTGTATTCAAGTACACAAAACTATATCTCCTCTTTACAGAAATATTGTTTGCGTAACGGTGCCAACCTCGCCTCCATCCACAACCCAAGAGAGTATGGGTTCATTCAGGAGATGATAAAAGAGAAAACGGGTCGTTACCCTCAAACCTGGATCGGCGGCACTGATGGAATTAAGGTAAAGAGGAACTTAAATTTACCAAAATCATTCTACAGCAGAGGGTTCAAGTCAAAGTAAGTGTAAAAGTAAATGATTTTAGGTTGTGTCAGTCTTTGAGATAAGAAACTGAAACTGTCTTTCAGGACAGGACCTGGTTCTGGAGTGATGGATCAGGATTTAATTTCCAGAACTGGGGCATAGGAGAGCCCAACAATGCTGGTGGCCAAGAGAAGTGCCTTGAGATGAACCGCTCAGGTACAGTGAGGTCATTTTTTCTCCTGACAGTGTGTTACATGAACCCCATATTGTTGTAAAATCCACATTCTAAATGTGACTTTTCTCTTTTGTCTCCTTGTCAGAGGACCTCCTCTGGAACGATCTGCCCTGTGAGTTAGAGCTCGCTTTCGTCTGTGGAACAAGACCATAAAGTTCTGTTTAAAAGTATTTTAGAATCCATATTTCGGTGTCTTGACCTGCAAGTGTGCACAAACCCTGTGCCACACAATGCTGTTTAAAATGCACAGAAAGACATGCGAGTGCCCGGACATCACTTATAAATGATAAGTAAAAAATATAAAATAAAATAAAAATATGAATAAAATATAAAATACATTTTTGTTAGACCTCACAAAGTTTAGTGAAACCTTCACATAAATGTGTTTGTTCTTAGAAATGTAATAAAATAAAGTAATAAAGTAAGATTTGATTACTGAAAACACGGTTTTTGTCTCTTACTTAATTTCTCTGTGATGACTTGAGTTTCAAACATGAAAAAATATACGTATATTGTCAGCATTCAACACTGGCGGTCTCAGCCATTATCAAGCTCACAAGGCATTGTGGGAGGTGTTAGTGTTTGAGTGCTAACAAAACAACCAAGGTCCTCAAATACAGCAGAAAACTTAAAGGGATAGTGCACCCAAAAATTAAAATTCAACCATTATCTACTCACCCAGGCCCAGCACAGACACACATACTGCAGAGGCTAACAAATAGCTACAAAACGACCGATTGATATTAGCACCATGTTCCCCACAGACGCTGAGGTGAGAGTGAAGCGTATAATGTAAGACAGAGCACACATGACATTGCCCAACAACCAGCAGGTTTCTATGAATTGCACGGTTCCACCGGCATCACCACAACTCCAACAAGGAGGTCTGAGACAGCCGGGGAGAGCAGGAGCAGGTTGGTGGGTATGTGAAGCTGTCTGAAGTGCGAGATGGAGATAATAACCATAAGGTTGAGAGCTACAGTGAGCACAGTGATGGAGGAGAAAAGTGTGTAGAGAAAGATGGCCTCAAAGCGAGGACGCATTAAACCCCTGCAGGACACGTTCAGGAGCTGAGGGTAACAGAGCTCCTCTCCCTCCAGGCTGTCCATCCTTTTTTTTTTTTTACGCAATTACATGATGCAACATAGCAGAGTCATGCAGCTGATGAAGAACTTTTCTCTTAACTACAAAGCAGTGGCATAAGGTAGTTACAATGGGCCCCAGTGCACACTATTATGAGTTATGAAGCACACACACACACACACACACACACACACACACACACACACACACACACACACACACACACACACACACACACACACACACAGTTTTAGGTGTATATATATTTTAGCATCAGTGTGTCTGACTGCCACTTTTACGTTACATCCACTTGCATATACTTGATATTGGACACATTAACATACATTTTACACAGCAATCATCATCACATATCTGTATAAGATAAATCTACAAAAGAAAAGAGGAAATTATTAGTTTAACTTGATACTTTTTTATTGGTAAATTATATATTTTTTAAATAGTTTATGTAGAATAAGTTTATAATTTGTTATAGACTGACACTGTTTTACAAAACCTGAAAGCCATGATGGAGATGGGTTTGCCTTATTTAGGGCATGTATGGAGAATAGCACCATTTTTGTTTTAATGTGAGTTCTTCTTTGAACACGGGTGTATTTCCAGGTGGCAGTCGGGCCCCTCCACCCCATGGGCCCCAGTGCAACCACTGCCTACACTGTCTTTATTTACGCCCCTGCTATAAAGCTTTGTTAAAGTTTTGTTAAAGTGAGATCAAGCCCCTCCAATAGCAGTACTTGTGTTTCCAAAAACAAATTGAAAAGGCAACTTACAAGCTGTTTCTATGGCATCAAATGTCATAGAAACAGAACGATGACCCGGCCGAGGTCACTTACATAAGGCCCTATCATATTAAATAAACTTAGCCTATTTTTAACATTTATATTGAAATGCGCTTCGCTCATTAGTGTGGTATTTTGTTTGCGAGAGACAAGAGAAGGTTTTGTTAAGAGACCACCTGCTACACACACTGTGATTTGCAGCTCATAAACTTTGAGAATAATGTGTTATAAACTTGTAGCTCACTGGGGTATTTTTTGGATTAATGTAGCCATGGTGCACTGTGCATAATGACGCATGTAGTGCGACTCATATGAAGCAGCCTGCATTTAGGCCTACGCTGTTTATTGCAAACCATCGGGCGTTTTGTCATCACTGAAGTGATGTGGATTGATCCTGTTACTGCAGCTTTATTTTATGCTAGCCTATCTAATGCAGCATTAATTGATTGTCATGCCGTCATCTGTTCAAACTGGAGGCTGAGCTGCACAGTATTTGATGTAGCCTCTTGTGTGTTGGTGAACTTCGATACAGATGTACTGCAGCTGTATTTAGTAGCCTATGTGTGTGTGTTGTAGTGTTTTCCAATTTACATTTTGATTGCTGCTTATTTAATCCAAAATATTTAAAGAGAGACTTAATCAGAAATCCTTATAATATATGGCTAATACATTGTTATTATTATTATTGTTATTATTAGGCTATTATTATTATTAATATTAATATCAACATATTGCTGTTTGTCCTGGGGTACAATTAGAAGCGGATGCTATTTGTACCCTGGTATAGGCTATATAGCAGTGTATGCTATTTACACCCAGCTGTACAATTAGAAGTAGATGCTATTCATACCCTGGATTATAGTGATGTGTGTTGCTTATGCCCACCTTGGTGCAAATATTGGTACCCTCATTTTGTACAACTAAACTGTTATTATTCAATCTCAACCCCGAGGACCTAGGTTAGCTACATAGTTAACTATCCTACCATTACAATGCAACCATGCCAGGTGCCTTTTCTTTAAGCTGATTTATGGTTGTGCGTGGTTGAGCATTTTTACTTCTGCGGTGGTGTGTCTGTGTCACTCTGCAGTTACACCTCAAAAACACCAATGTTAGTCAGCGGCACGGGTTTCTGTGAAGCGCTGTAAAGTTTAGTTGATTCAAATCACACCCAAAACACACATTAAACATGTCTTAATAGACATGATTTCAAACACAAGTACACACACATCAACTTCACTATAACTCGCAGCATTCACAGACAAACACTTGTGTTAATCCGGACGCTCTTTCCCCACAAATACAACATGCTAACGTTATTAGCACAAGCCTATGGCATTTTACATTATATAAATTAGCCTAGCAACTAGTGATCTTTCCCTCTTCTCATATAAAACCAGGGAGACTTCTTAGTGTTTGCTTGTTTGTTTGTTTGTTTGTTTATTTGTTTAGTTGTTTCTCCTTTGTATGTGATGTAAAGCACTTTGAATCAACCTTGTTGTGTCTAATGTGCTATATAAATAAAGTTGAACTTGAACTTGAACAGTAACGGCACACAGTTTGGCTCCATTACAACTCACAAGATTCACTGACAAAACAGCTGTCTTATACTAAACACGTTTTCCAGACAAATAAAACATGCTAACGTTAATAGCGCCAGCCTGTGGTATTTTACATTGTATAAATTAGCCTAGCGATGAGTGGAGATTTCCTCTTCTCATATAAAGCCAGGATAAATCCCAAAGTATAAATCCCTGAAGGATAAATTACACACAAGACTTAAAATGCTATTTCAGTGGAGGCTTTACTGTCTTCACAATTTATAGTTTCTTCTCTGTGAAATAAGAGTAAGTAAAAGTTTTGTTTAGCCCAGCTAAGAAGCCAAAGCTATTTATACTGGGGTGCAAATAGTCACTCCGATATTATAATTTGAGTATTTGAGTTTCCCTCCCCCCCAGGTGGTGTGTTCTTCGTCATCGAGCGCCCAGCAGAGGATGGCCTCCCTGAAGTCATCAGGATCCTCGACGATGATGAAGGTGAGGTTCAGGTAGGTGATGGACGTGTAGGTGACCTCATTCTCCTAGTTTCCTCTGATGAAGAGGATGAGTCTGAGGCCGAGGAGGACGACGATGAAGAGGATAATATTATTAGTAATAATAATGATAATAGCAGTAATAATAGTAGTGATAATAATAATAGTAATAATAATGATAATAATAGTAATAATAGTGATAATAATAATAATAGTGATAATATTAATAATTTAATTTGTATAGCATTTACCTGAACAAGGTTACAACGTGCTTCACAAAGTGCATGAAAATTACAATTACAATAAAATATTAAAAACAAATAATGTGACTGTGTGTATGTTGTAAAGTGGGCCTACAGTATGGGGTACACCAGTGTACAGGTTTCTGTGGATTTACAAAGAGTGATGTTCACCTCATTTTTTCTCAGACCACACTGTGCCGTCTCTTCCTGTCAAACGTCTGATGTGTACCTCACTTACTCCTCCTCTGCTGCAGGCCTCCATCCAACTATAAGAGAATGATGACTGTCAGTAATGTCCTGACTGGCTCCTCCTCCATCAAACACCAATCATAATCTTTTGTTCTCAGATAATCCTAGAGGTCACAAAAGGTCATTTAGTGTAGTGAGGTCATTTAAAAAAATGGTCTCATTAAAATAGTCAATTATGGGGTCTTACATCATCACAGATGAATACAGTTAGTCTCACTGGATCCACAAGAGTCTCAGCCATCCACTAATGTTCAATTTATGCAACCCCAAGGGACCCCAGTATGCAGAAATAGTCAAATACACATAGGTGAGAAGAGCACATGTACATATGAAGAACTGCATGTTTTATGCCCAGAACTGTGTGAGATGAACTGACAACTTCTGACACCAGAGGCTAACTGTGATCCAGGTGAGCTGTCTGAGCTGGGAAACCCTTACAGATAGACAAACTGTGTGTAAAGCCTGATAGCTAAACTAAACATACCTATGGAGAAGAGTTTAGAAAGGGAGGAAGAAGAATAAAATGAAAAGAAAAAGAAGGGGAGTACGAGATGGAGGAAAAGGAAGAAGAGGAGGAAGACAAATAACAAATCCATGAGGATCCATCAGTAGAACTTTCTGGGCCAAAAATATTATTAATCCTTGAAAAGGCTTTGAAATCATGTGTTTCTAACCCACACAGCAAAATGGAGGAACAATGTTTAATCTGTTTGATCTGAAGTGTTATCAAGTTGAGTATGGTTAATTCTTGAATACTAGTTGGAAAACAATACTGCTCTATGTCAAATGTCTCAGGGGTCTAGGTCTGAGTCTCCCCCAGACATCATTATGGATACAGTTCTTGCATGTAATGCCTCTACAACTTCTGCATGCTGAGATACACTTGACACCATTCTTCTTGCAGCTGTACTGCCGGTTGCGGCAATCTCCATTACAATTACAGTTTGTGAACTGGAGTGGCTACTCAGGAGCCATGGGGTCTTGTGTTGGAACCGGCTCATAATCATGAACTCTACAATTCCTTTATAGTCCCTGGGGTCCAAAGACATGCTCTGCAGAAGCATTCAGTCCCAGATTTAGAGCTAGGAGTGGAGAGAATGCTGTGCAGGTGCACCCTCTGTTGAAAGTAGAGTTTCTCGTTTGATCAGCCCAGCTGCTGCCTTCTGCAAGAGCATGTTGTAACAAGTTGGTATATGTACTTGAAAACTGCCATACCAGCCCTGATCAGCGTGTCTTTAGTCACCTGTACATCAAGGAGAGCCAGGTCTCACCCTGAAGTCGTCATAATCCAGCACTTGGGCAGTGACTTGCTGCATCAGAAACCAACAAAAAAAGCTGTCCTTTAACGTCGGCATAATATGTTAATCTCATTAAAGTTTAGTGGCACCCGGTGGCCTTAGGGGGAAGCCCAACGGAACAAGGATGAAAGTTAAGGCAGCTGAAGTCCCAGTGGGGTGGGCAGGAGGGGTGGTGGATGGATCCAATAAACACGAACTTTCACCACAGAGAGCGGTGACTGCATCCCGTAAGATTCTACAGCCAAACCCTGTTCTTTTTTTCCTGAACCTAACCACATGCTTTTGTTACCTAACCATGTCACTTCGCAGTTTGTACTGACGTAAATTTCCTTTGAAAACAAAAGTGTATCTTGAAAGACAACAAAGCATGTAACAGGCAGAACTTGACACAGTGTCCAAGAACAGCAACAACCAACACATCCAGGGAACCTACATCATACGTCAACATGGAGGTAGAAAGTCCATGAGTTCTGGTAATATTTGTAGTATTTGTGGACAGCCATTACATTCTTTTAATTTAGAACCCTAACTATACAGTGTATTATTAAGTAAAATCGAAACATACCACAAAAGGTCAATGGATCTGTACGATGTAGCAGATAAAGAAGAATCCTCCTCCAAATTGCCAGTAATCAGCTGAATCTTTGCTGGATGTCAGAGGTATATTTGGGTGCTGAGCCACAGACTGATTTATACACAAGCAGCAAGATTTTGTAGTCAATTCACAGGTAGTCAGTGTAAGGATTTTAGAACTGGAGGAATGTTATATTTTCTATATATACTGAAAAAGTATATATACTGATTAATATCATCAGTGCTTGTTTTTTAACTGGCCCACTGTCATTTTGCAAAAGTGACCATTGCTCCTGATTCGTATCCTACTGTTGTCTCTCATCTGTTGTATCTTTTTTCTGTATTTCCTATCCCTCAAAAAAATGTTGTTTTTTTTTTTTTAAGGTTTGGTTCTGACCTATTTTACCTTGTTAGTGTTATAGTCTTTAATTCATTTCATAATCTAATAAATAAACAGATGAATAGACTCATTAATGGATGAACTAGCAGGTAGATAGATAACTGCTGGACTGATTTATGATCATTTGGGTGTTCGGTTTTAAATAATATGACTTCTGCCTTCTATGACTACTGCGGTAAACATCATAAAATACAAGGTAATGATAAAGCATGACCTCTGTATTCAGAAGCGAGCAAATTGCTGATGAGGAGTATTAATGCAGCTCAAGGAAAATGAATCTTATTTTATATTCAATTTGTATATTTACTTGACTTATTGCTGATAAGTGAACACAAACTGCAGTGAGGCAAATACTGAATAAATCAACAATATTAAATCCTTCTGCACCACTACTCTACTACTGTTCATTTTCTGATTTCTGTTGTGGCTCCTTTGTTGGGTTTATTTCAGTAAAACTAACAAGACACATGACTGACAGGATGTGCGTGTGTATCATTCCTCCACACTCACCAGAGAAGGTTTAATTAACAATTTATCAAAAATAAGGTCTAAGTAATGATACAGACACTACATGATGCAGGGGAAGAAGACGGTCAGTTTTCAGCGCCCTTCCTCCTTCTCTTCCTGCCTTTCTTCTTCTCTTCCTCTTCTGGGAAGCTGCTGGTGTCATTCTGACATTTGGCTCCTGCACAGCTGGTGTGATTGCCGAAAAGCATTTCGTAGCAAAAATCAGAAAACGTGCAGAGTAACGTGTATAGAGGCATCTATAAATAAACAGTAAGGGGTAGATGTGAATACACCAAGGTATATGCAGTATTAACAGTATCGACTTGTGCATCAGTTACAGTCAGGGGCGTAGCACAAAATTCTGGGCCCTGTGCATAAGTAGTCTCTGTGCTCAGAGAGCTTACACTATCTTTTGAATAATTGTATTCTTTTAATCACTTTATTTCAGCCTTTAATGTAGTTATGGCACTAATCACTTTGACATAAAAAATAGCAAACAAAACCAAACTTTTTTCATTCCCTCCCTACCCCACTGTGCTGTATTAAAATTAAAATTTTGTTTCAGTTTCAGAATTAGTCATTTTTATCAGACGTCAATCATTAAACATTATCTCAACACTTATTATTATTGTACATTTCAGCCAACAAAGTTCATCCGCAGTTTGTGACCTATTTCCCATAAAATTATTATTATTATTGTGATTGATATCTATGACTGCCTTTACTGTTAATCTAGATTTAAACAGATCATCAAAGGTTTATCTGAAGTACTGGCAGTTTTCGTAATAAACCAGTAAACACTCTGATAAATGTGTTTTGAAGATCCAGATTTCCTAGCACTTTACTGGTGTTACTGGATCCTAAAAGCTGTGTCACACCTGCTCAGGCTGAACTGCTGGATGAAGGGCATCAGATCATTTATCCACTGACGTAAAATGGATAATTAACTGCGTTGTTTGTTACTGTGTATGTGTGAGCGTTTACAGTCATCTTGTCAGATCTTTCACCAGACTGACCGTCATTTCATATCACCTCAGATTAATATTAATTAATGTCAGTCTGAACATTCACTTTTCATGAGTCCTGCTTGACTCTGGACTGAGTGACACTGATAACTTGGCTCCTTTTTTCTTACAACACTTAATTAGCGGTCATATTTTTTTCATGTTGACCTTCAGTTGCTGATTCCCAAAATTCAATTTAGAAACAATCAAAGACTCATGAAAGGGTAAGTTAAGGACAGTCTCAAAAGTGTTTCCAGGTATGTTTTATATTCGCTTTGATTTTGTTTTGAGATGGTGATGACAGCAAACCCATAACATACAGACAGTTTGCACCTGTTGCTGACATTTTTAAAATGTGCATTCACAAATTTTTAATCACTGATATTTTTTTTTGTTAATAAACAGTAGGATTTATTCAAGCCATGGGCAGGTTATGAGGCAGTGGGCCCCTGGGTACAGATACACAAAGGCCCCAGCACCTCTCTTATACAGGATCAAGACACACAGACTTTGTGGTGATTTTGCATCTCTTTGTGGTTGTTAAACAATTTCTTGTGTTTTGTGTCACTTTGATGTGATGTGGTGTTGTTTTGAAGTAGTTTTTAATCTTTTCTGATCATTTTATGTCTCTTTGAGTTTATTTTCTGTCTCTTTGAGGTAGTTTTGTGTTGCTGTGAGTTCATTTTCCATCTTTTTTGGTCATTTTGTGTTTTTTTAAGGTACTTCTGTGTCACTTAAAGTTAATTTTTGTTTTTGTTCTGTTTATTTGGTTGTTTTGTGTCTTTGTAACTATTTTGTGTTTTTGCAGTTTCTTTGCAACTCTTTGTGTCTCTTTAAGGTCTGGTTGTGACTTTGAGGTAATGTAGTATTGCTTTGAGGTAACTGTCCGTCTTTTTTGGTCATTTAGTGTC